>PVKS010005562.1:0-84298 GCA_004027875.1 Aplodontia rufa | reverse complement strand
TAGGCAAGAGAAAGAAATCAAAGGGATAAAAATAGGAAGAGAGGAAGTCAAACTCTCTCTTTTTGCTGATGACATGATCCTGTATCTGGAAGATCCAAAAAACTCCATCAATAAACTGCTTGAACTCATAAGTAGATTTAGCAAAGTGGCAGGATACAAGATCAACATGCATAAATCAATAGCTTTCCTATATACCAATAATAACAGGACTGAAGAAGAAGTCAGGAATTCAGTTCCTTTCAAAATAGCTTCGAAAAAAATAAAGTACTTGGGAATTAACCTAACAAGGGAAATCAAAGATCTCTTCAATGAAAACTATCGAACATTGAGTATATAATTTTTAATACACACAACATAATGAGATAATTACTAGAGTCAAGAAAATGAACATATCTGTTCACTTACACAGTTGTCCTTCTTTTTTTATTAAGAGCACCTAAAATATATTCCTTTTGCAAATGTACAGTGTACTGTATAATATTTTAACTACAGATCTCATATTGTACATTTTAGTTTGAGACTTATTCATCCTAGGTAACTGCAGGTTTCTACTCTCTGACCTATATTTCTTCACTTCCTCCCTTCCTTGTCCTTAGTAATTACTTTTCTCTGTTTCTATCTAGTCAACCTTTCTTAGACTTTACATAAATGTGATCACGGTATCTGTCCTTCTGTATCTAGAAGATCATTACATAATGACTAAAAGGTCAATCCAACAAAAAGTTATGACAGTGTAAAATATATATATAACCAGCATCAAAATATCCAGGTATAAAAGGCAAATGAAGACTTAGCAAAAGAAGACATCAATAGCAATACAGTAGGAAATTCCCATTCCCTACTTTCAATAGTAAGTAGAGCATCCAGGCAGAAAATTAATTTTAAAAGTTTATCTGAATTAAAATAATGCTCTTAATAGGCACTCACAGAACTTTTCACCTAACAGCAGAATATATATTCTTCTCAAGTGCACACACACAAAAAAAATTTCTCCA
Organism: Aplodontia rufa; assembly: GCA_004027875.1. Lineage (NCBI taxonomy): Eukaryota > Metazoa > Chordata > Mammalia > Rodentia > Aplodontiidae > Aplodontia > Aplodontia rufa. The sequence continues at coordinate 83,303 of PVKS010005562.1, read as the reverse complement.
GAATAGGTCAAATGTTAAGTCAAAAAGTAATTCTTGACAAAGTTTAAAAAGCTGAATCATAATAAGTATATCTTCTAACCACCTTAGATTCAAGCTGTGTATCAATACAAATAATAAAATAGAAAATAATGAATACATGAAAACTGTATAATAATCTCTTTCATAATCAATGGGTCAAAGAAGAAATCAAAAGAGAATTTTAAAACTATTTCAAAATGAACAAAACTGAAAACACAACACAAATTACCAAAACTTATGGAATGCAACAAAAGCAATACTACAAAGGAAGTTATGTTAGCTTCTATCACTATAACAAACACATGAAATAATCAACTTACAATGAGAAAAGTTTTATTTTGGCTCATGGTTTTGGTGGCTTTTGCCCATGATCAGTGGGACCTTTTGCTTTGGGTCTTAGAGTGAGATAGCACATCATGGTGGAAATCTGTGATGTAGCAAAATTGTTCATCTCATAGCCAGGAAGTAAAGCAGTAGAAGATGAAAATCTGTGGTTTTGCTGTCCCTTCAAAGGTATGACACTCCCAAAGACTTAAAGATCTTCCATGAGGCCCCACCTCTTAAAGTTTCCACCTCCTCCCAATACTGCCAAGCTGGGGACTAAATGTTTACCACATAGGACTTTAGGCTATATAAGATGCAGGTGCAGTGGAGCACATCAGTAATCCCACTGGCTTGGGAAGCTGAGATACAAAATTATAAGTTCAAGGCCAGTCTCAGCTTTTTAGTGAGGTCCTAAGCAAATTAATGAGACCTTATTGCAAAATAAAAATAAAATACAATAAAAAGAACTGGGCATGTAGCTCAGTTGGAAAGCATCCCAGGGTTCAATTCAAAGACAAAACAAACAAAACCTCAAATAAGCAACCTAAATTTACACATCAAGGAACTAAAAAAGGAACTATAAAATCAAGGAACTATAAAATCAAAAGTTAACTAGTTATCAGAAGGAATGAAACAATAAAGACCAGAGCAAATGCATATCAAATGGAGAATAGAAAAGGTGTAGATAAAAATAAACAAAATTAAAATTTTTGGTTTTGAGTAAACAAAATTAAACTCATAGCTAGACTATGAAAAAAATGTGAAAAGACTCAAATAAATAAAATCAGAAATGAAAGAGGAATTATTACAATGGATGTCTCAGAAATAAATAGGATCACAAAGGATCATTATAGGTAGCTGCACATGAACTGAATAACACAGAAGAAATAAAAAAATTCTTAGATACATAAGACCTATCTAGAATGAATTGGAAGAAAAAGAAAGTCAGAACATATTAATAATAAATGGTGTGTTTAAAATAGTAATTGAAGACCTCACAACAAGTAAAAGCACAGAAACATGCCTTTACAGATGAAATCTTCCAAGTACTTAAAGAGAAATCAATACCAATCCTTTCAATCCTCTAATCTCCTAAAAACCGAAAGTTCAAGAATACTTCTGAAGTCATTTTATGAGGCTGGCATCATCCTAATTCGAAAGCCAAAGTTGCCCCAAGAGAAAATATTATAGGCTGATATCGCTGATGAATACAGATACAAAAATCCTCCATAAAATACTATCAAACAATTCAACCACACATCAGAAAGCAAACCAAATTTAACAATAAACTATGACTTAACAGGATTTACCCCTGGGATATAAGACTGGCTTAACAAAAGTAAACCAAATAATGAGATATACTACATTGTCAGAATAAAAGATATAAACAGAATGCTCCTTTTAATAAATGCAGAAAAATCATTTGACAAAAATTCAAGAATCTTTCAAGATAAAAGCTCTGCACAAAATAGGTATAAGAAGGAAAATTTCTCCACATAATAAAGGTCTTTTCATATATCAGTGGATTTGATTTACTAATAATATGTTGAGAATTTGAGTCCATCTTTTGTAGTTTTCATTTGTAGTTTTTTTTTATGAAATGTCTGGCTTTGCTATCAGAATAATTCTGATTAAAAAAAAATACCTCTCCTTTCAGTTCCATCAATTTTTGTTTTATGAACTTGAATTTTGGTTGCTTTGTGTACTCTTTATTTTTTTGTATATTGCTCTTTATACCTAATAATATCCCTGGTTCTGATGTCTGCCTTCTCTGATATTAATGTAACTACTCTTTTATTTTATTCAAGTTTGCATGGTACATATGTTACTTTCCACCATTATGATTTTATGAAATGATGATTTTATTTTTAAAGTGAAATTTTTGCGGTTAGGTTAGAATTAGAAGTTGTTTTTGCAATCCAATATGAGGTTCTGCCTTTGAATTCCTATTTAATCTACCTACATTTCATGTAGTTATTGATATCAGTGGACTAAAATCTATTGTCTTGTCAATAGCTTCAATGGGTTCCCTCACATCTTTGTTACCTTTTTCTTCATACTTCTGGCTATAGTATTTAAAAACTTTCAACCTCTTTGCATGTTTGTAGTTAATGTGTTTCTCCTTTGGATAGCAGAGAATTGACACGATATTTTCTTCAGTCTGAGAATCTCTGACTCTTATTTGGAATATTTAGTCCATTTATATTTAATATGATCCAGTTAAGCAGTTTTTGTTTGTTTCTGTGCACAATACCTGTTTCATCAAGGAAGTTTTTCTTTTAAATGCCTTTCCTCCTACGTATGGGACATATACTCTTGTTTCTATTTGTGTCTAGTTTTTTTGGCGGGGTTATTTTAATTTTTGTCAAAAACCTCCACAATGTACCAACTCTGGAGATCAGATCCTCTAGGGTTTGTTGTGGTCGCTCACTGTGTTGTTACTTCTGTCTTCTCACCTAGTGAGTTTTAAACTAATTTTGTGAAGTCTATTTTTTTAAGAGGAGAGGATCAATTTTATTTAGTTTTTCATGTGGCTTTCATTGCTCCAACACTTAGTTGTGTATACGGTGCCTGGGTTTGAATCCTTGTCTTCACGCCTGCCAGGCAAACGAATAATCATTGAGCCACTACTCCAGTGCCATGAAGCCTATTGTTTAAGTATGTGTGTGGTTACAAATTGTCTGCTTAAAGGTCAGTTAATGATTGGGCAAGTATTTCCTTAAGTGTCTTGAGTCAGTAAGCCTCCCCTTTGCCAAGGGGTTCAGTCACATTATGGTTTTGCCTCAGTCTTCCCTTGGTGCTTGTGCAGAACCTCAAGCTCAGACAGGTGAGAGATATCTACCTTCTCATATCTCCCTCTGGTTACCTGTGTTCTGGATTGCTTCTATTCACTCCATTGTCAAGGGAGGAACATCTGCCCTAAACAGTACAAGATGGCTGAAAACTGAACAGCTAACATTGGGTGATGAGGCTGACAACAGGGTTTTATTGCTGTATATTCACAGTGTGCAAGAGTAGACATGTCACTGGGTGCAGGTCCACATAGGGTTCTACTGGGATAGAAGGTGAACAAGTAGGGATTTGGGGGGAGTAGACATTGTGATAACAAGAAGATGAAGCAACTTTTAGTTCCCACAGGAAGATGTAATTATCATGTCTGAATAATTTAGCAGGCTGACATGGGGGTGAAATTCGTTGAAGACTAAGTGGGGTGCAGCTGCTCCAGATGACAGGGAAGTAGCTGGATAGGGAGTCTTTCTTGCTGGTTGGAGGGCATATCTGGTGAGGGCAGGGGAACTCCAAGTTAATATTATCAAGGCAACATTTAATATTTCATCTTAAATTCAGGTCTCAAATCACAGTATGCAGAATCCTGCACAAGTGTGACCCGTTAGTTTCCAAGGACCAGGAATATACATGAACTTTCTAAAGTCCCAAAGGACTGATTTTCCCATCAAATGTTTTGACCAGCCTCTTGTTTGCCCAAAAACTCTCATCACATCAGGCCAAGGTAATGTTGAAAACCTCAGCGTTAAAAGATTATTGATAATTATGTTCAATGAATACTCAGTTGATGTATAGCCTTTCCCACTGAGTGAATTCTGATTCATGTCAAATACAAGTCATGTAAACTGGGCATTTATAGAGAACTGCCACACAAGTCAAACAATGACAAAATATGATGGATTTTAGGGGAACTCCAAACCAGTTTTATATCTAAATTGGCAGCAGATGGTTTTCATGGTTATTGTGGTTGTGAAGTCAATGATTTTCAAGGGTTTCGCCAAGCTGAGAAGAGGAAGATGTATAAAAGGTAAGTTCACACACCTTATAAATCGTATCAAAATTCAGTCATTTTTCTTGAATAAATGCTCCTACATGTAAGATTTTGATAATTGGGAAAGTTCTGGAAAATGTTCATTTTGACCCTTCCCCACTGTTATTGGTGATTCTGTGGAGACAACGATTTCCAGAGATTTTTACTCTATCACTTGGAAGTGCTTCTCTACAACTGACTTTTATAAGCTATAAGAAGGACTTATTCCCCAAACCCACTGTGGCTCAGGGTTCCAGATTGCTAAAATGATGCAGAGAACCAAAAGAATCACACCTTGGCCTATCATATTCAAGAAGCTAAAAATCAATGAGAAATAGAAATCTTTAAAGGTGTTCAAAGAGGAGAAACAAACTTTGAATCCAACAGAGTAATGTTTCTCATCCAAACTTCTACAAGTCAAAGAACACAATAAAGTGCCATCTTTAAAGTACAAAAAATACCAGAAAGTCCACTCAGTGAAATTTTCTGTCAAAAATAAAAGAGGAATAAAAAAACTCTTTAACAAAAAGAAGCAGGGGACACTGTTCATTACCAGGGGACACTGTTGACTAGTGATTCTATCATCCATGAAAATATTTTTATATTGTTTTTTACAATGCATTTTGTAATTAAATTATTTTGAGAGAGACTTACGTGTAGCTTTAAGAAGTAATTAAGTGACATTTTCAATCCCCTTTATCAAATTTTCCCTATGGGTAGCACTTTGCAAAACTCAACAATAATATTATAATCAAGATATTGACTTGAGCACAATCAACATAAAAAGCAGTTCCATCAACAAAAGAATCCTTCCTTTGGGATTGAACCTAGGGATGCTTACCACTGAACCACAACCTTAGCCCTTTTTACCTTTTTATTTTGAGACAGGGTTTGGCTAAGTTGCTGAGGTTGACTTGGAACTTGGGATCCTCCTGCTTCAGCCTCCCAAGTCACTAGGATTACAGGAGTGTGTCACTGTGCCCAGCCTTCATTTTCTTAACAGATACACTCATCTCTTCCAACAATCTCTAACCCCTGATAATAATTAATATATACCCCATTTCTATAATCTTGACATCTCAAGAACATTACATGAATGGAATCAGCGTACCTTTTAAGATTTTTTTAATTGACCATAAATCTGTCAAAATTCATCCAAGTTGTTGCCTATATCTGTAATTATTCTTTTTATTATTGAGTAATATCCCATGTGTTAGTAGAACCACATTTAATTCAACCATTTACCTGCTGAAAAATATCTCAGTTGTTTCCCATTTAGGCCTATTTTTAAGAAATTATGCTTTGAATATTTGTGTACAGGTTTTTGTGTTAGCCTAATTCTATTTCTCTGTCATAAATGCCCTAGAGATTAATTTTATCCATGGTATATATTTCCAATTATTTTATTTTGTACTTCACTATATCATTGGAAGTGAAATTAGTTACTTATAAGTAGTACATAGTAGTGTTGTGTTGCTTTATGGTATATTTTGGAAGTCTCTGCTTTTATTTGGTCAATTTAGATCTTTTACATATAAGATTATTATTAATAAAAAAGGACTTAATTCCAGAATTTTGTTCCTTTTTTGTTTCTTCTGTTTTTTATTCTTATTTTCTATTTTCCTGTCTTCTTATGTGATTTGTAAATGGGTTTAGGATTTTACTTTATTTACAGTGTTATTTATTGCTTTGTATACCTTATTAGTAATTTTTCTGCACATTAAACTATACCAGTCTTCTAATATCAAACTTTTTATACATTGAGTGAAATACGGAAACCTTTGTTTCCTTTAGTTCCTCCTTCAACCCTACTTTTAAATATCACTGTATTATTGTGTTAGATTTCATGTGCTAATACAATTTTGGTTTCAATTCTTATATGTGTTTTAGAGAGCTCTTGAAGAAGACAGTGTCTTATTTACCCATAGTTTTCCACTTATTTATTTTTCTTTCTTTCTTACGAATTCTATGAAAGGTGATTCTCATTCCATGAGAGGTGGTTCTAGTGGTTTTTGTTATTCTTGTTGTTGTTGTTTGTTTTGGTTTTTTTGTCATTTCTGTTTGAAGAAATTTCTTAGACCATTACTCTAGTTTAGTTCTGCTAACAATAACTTTCAATTTTTCTTCATTTGAAAAGGTCTTTTTTTTTTCCTCTTCTTTAATGAAAGATAATTTCACTATATACAAAATTCAGAGTGGACAGGGTTGTTTTTTTTTTTTGTGTGTGTGTGTGTGTGTGTGGCTGTTTTGTTGTTTTTTCAGCATTGAAAAATCTGTCACTTCATTCTGGTCTCCAGGGTTTCACATGAGAAATTCACCAGACTTCAAATTGGTATTGCCTTATAGGTAGTAGATCTCTTTTCTCTCTAGTTGCTTTCAGTAACTTTTCATAGTAGTTCTCAGAAGTTTGATTATAATCTGAGTACTGTTTTTCTTTGTGTTTATCTTATTTGTGGATCACATGCATTCATTGGTTGGCTTATCTATTCCATTAACTTTGAGAAGATTTAGTTTATCTTAAATACTCTCAGCTCCACTCTCTTTCTTCCATTATTTTGAACTCTAACATTACAAATATTGCACGTATCATTGTTCCACAGGTCCTTGAGATGATGTTCATTTTTTTTCTTTTGAATTATTTTTCTCTGTTCTATTGATCTGTTCTCAATTTCAATGATTCCATCTTCTGTCATCTCCTTTTGACTATTGAATGATTTCTGCTATTGCATTTTTCTATTTCTGCTATTGCTCTATAAAACCCATTAGTCTATGTTTTATAACTTCTTCATTATGCTGAGGTTTTATATTTTATCATTTACTTCAAAAGAACTTGTAATTGCTTGTTGTTTTTATTCAGGTTGCTTTAAAATAGTTGTCAGATAATTCTAATTTCTGTTTCATCTCAGTTTTAGCATTAGTTAATTGTCCTTTTGCATTCCTTTTATGATATTCATGGTTCTTGGTATGACAGATGATTCTAAATTATAACATTGATACTTGGCTATTATATTAGGAACTTCTGAATCCTATACAAGCATTATATTTCAGCATGAAGTCACCCTGCTTAGTTTGGTACATATGTCTTTCCTGTTTTTGTGGGCTTTGGTTCTAGTGACAATCTCATTTTCCGAATCCATATTCTGCTGCTTTGGTGTGCCTGTTTTACCTTGTGCGCTAGGGCTACCACTTGTCTCTGATGGTGCTGCTTGACTGGATGGAAGGAGCTTTTCCATGATATCTGGTGACACTTAATGGGAGACAGGAATCTCCAGCCTACGGGAGGAAGAGCACTTCTGGACTGAAATGCGTTTTGCAAAATCCCTATTGCCAGTTATTCCTAGCTCTGAGATATCTCTAGGTACAGAATTAGGTTTCTGTTGACTAAAATCCAGGTGTGTCCTGGGTTAGTTCCTTCTGGAAGCTCTAGGCTCATTTCTCCATATTCAAATCCTGCAGCATGTAACATCTTCAAACTCCCCCTGCTTCCACCGGGAGGTAGCCTTCTCTTTCTAACTTCAGTTCTCCTGCCTCTGTAAATACACCTGTGAGTATGTTGGACCCTCCCAGATAATCCCAGAAATCTTTCCATCCCAAGACCCTTCACATCTGCAACACCACCTTTGTCACATAATGTAATATATTAATAGATTCCAGGGATTAGGATGTGGACAACTTTAGGGGGTGGGAACTGTGTTGTTTTTCCTACCATATCACCTTTCAAAATTCTCCTCTGGTTGTCTCTTGTGTTGTTATCAAGATGCATAGCTGCACTTAGGGGAGAAGAGTGGAAAAGGTGAGTATATATCAACTTGCATGGACTGATAGTATGATATTATTTTTATCTACAGATTTGTATCCCAAGTAAATTTTATATGTACATTTCCATTTTTTTAATTCATGCATTAATGAAAATATAGAATATAATAAAGCCAATCACAGTATCATATAACAGAGTTTGGGAAAGTCTCCCTCCATTTTGTTCCTCTTGGGGTCACCCTTGGGAATTAGGAACCCATTTGTTTGTTTATCACCAAGTTAATTCTTCACCATATTTTCTCCACGTATAAAGGAGAAATTTCACAGAATGCCCTGTCGAAATCAAGACAATGACATTTGCTTGATAAACAAATAGCTAATCCCATGAAAAGTAAATGCAACTTGTTTTCCCCCACATTATTCTTTTTTAGTAGATGCTATACATCATTTTTAAAAATATAAATCCTTTTGAAGTTTCCTGCCTTGTAAGAAAGACATTATAGAGTTATAGCAGAAATAGATCACTTTTCTGAAATTTACCAAATCCATCTTGTTTTTTTCTTTTGAAATTTTGAATTGGTGCTTGAATTACATCTTTGGAACTTCTACACGTTGATCCTCAACACTTATTAATACTGACAGTTGTAACTTCAACTTTTCAGATCTATGTTTCCTGGGATGTCATCCTTCACACTCTGAAGAGAGATGTAAAATAGCCAAGTTTCTTTACTAGTTTCACTTTTTATCTTCATATTGAATTGCCTTCTTTGAAAATCATATATTTATTCTGCCACTGCTCTCTTTTCAAAATCATTCTCACTATGTGAACTTTTCATGCATGCAGACGCTCAACATGTGTGACACATGGTAGGTGACGGGCACTGGGCCAGCCCTAGGTAATATAAAGATTAATGAATCAATAATCTGGAAAAATCTTCTGTCATCTGTGAACATTGTGGCACTTTCAGCAGGTCGCGATCCATTGTGTTTATTCACAGCCCTCTGCCTATCCTTTGTAAAGTTTTTCTCAGCAGTTTCCCTAAGCCTTAGCAACTCTGGCCTCTAACCTTCCTGACACTGCTCTTCTAAGTCCAGGCTGCTCTCTTGTTTTCATTTCTTCTTCTTCTTCTATATATCCTTTCACATTCCAAGGTCTTAAGAAAGCTTCCTGTGCAGCTAAACTTACTTCCTTAGAAGTATTTTCCTCCCCATTCAAATGGAGATTGTATAAACCGAAGTTCATTTTTTTTACCACTCCCATGAAGCAATATTCCCTTTAAACCTGTACAAAGACAACTCTGTTGCTTTTTTTTTTCTCCAAGTACTTTTTAAATCTACTTTTAGAAAATATCTTAGTCTCAGATCTGGTGATAGCCAATATTTATTTTCTTCAAAAATGTCAAGCTCCAAAGTACTTAACCACTTCATTTCTCATTACGAATAATCTCTTGTTTTTTAAATCAGAATTTGGTTCAAAAAAACAGCCCCATAGTTCTTTCATGTGTTATTAGAAAAAATAAGAATGTCTTTGGTACTTTCTTTAGCATAATTAAATTAATTCCCAGATGGTTGAGATTTATCATGACTTTATCCTAACAATTTTTCCATTTTTCCTGCTGCTTATATTTTTAAAAATGATGTTTAATAACTGTCTTAAATTTTCCCTCAAAATACCTTTCCTAAACAAAGACATACACCATTCTTCCCCCAATTTCTTTCCCTAAACATTGTAAAATTTCCACAAATACCAACACCCATGTCTTCTCTTGGCTCAACTTACAGCAAACCAGCTGTCTGTAGAACTATCAGCAGGGTTTATTTTTCTTGGCTTAACTGCAAACCTCTAGTTATGAATATGAGCATAAGTTCTCCTTGCTGACAATTTAAGATAAAGTAAATTGGAAGTGACATAAAGGAGTGTGTGTGGGTTGATGTGCGTCACCAAGATTCTTTGTTGACATCCTGAAAGATCTGTTCTGGACAGCAGCAACTATTGCAAGTAACCCCATGCTATTAAAGGTTAGGCATTCTCGTTGATTTGTAAAAGTGACAGATGTAGCATGTGATTGCAAATTAGTAATGTGAAGTCAGTCCCCAGGGATCTCCAAGCAGGTTCCTCTAGCCTCCTACCCACCCCCCAGCAATTATTTAGCTGCTGCTTCTCAAGCATTTAATATTTCCTCTGATTTGCTGCAGTGATTCCTCTGGGCTTTGGTATAGCTCTTCATTCGCTCTTTCTCCTGAATTTACAGTAATTCAAACGAAATTATAACCAGAAAATTAGCTTGCCGTTGTAATTACTCTTACCTTCCCCTTTTGTGGCCCTGAAAATAATTATTTTATTTGTGGACATTGCTTGCATTATAATGGTACTGTAATGTTGGTAAGCATAAAAATTACCTACAGCTTATTAGAAGCGCAGCTCTCTAAGCCCCTTGCTTACAAACCCTGATTCAGCAGACTTGCAAGCAAGCAGCCTATAATTCCCTATGCTTAATTTGCTCCCCAGGTAACCTTTATGCAGGTAGTCTGTAGTCTGTTTTTGAGAAGCATTTGATTCAAACCATGATCTCTTCTGAGTTTAAATTATGTGTTTATTTCTCCTCATCGAATTTACATTTTCTTTAGGCAACACTTTTAATAGTGCAGAGTCATCCTCAGTTTTGTAACTGTGGCTCCAAATTAGCTCTCTTGATACCTGCAGCATTCCACGGGGTCATAAGGAGGATGCAGAATAAGAGAAAGAGGGATACTGAGCTATGGCTCCCAAGTTCATGCTCTTCCACTTTACCTTTGCGGTGGGGCCTGCATAGTACAGGTCTCAGCCCACCTTTGATAATAACAACTTTTTGCTCTTGAGAGATCCTTCATTTAAATATTTTACATCAAATTACATATTACTTAGCATAGCTACATTTTTTTTAAAAAATAGCATATTCATGTAAAATATTTAAATTGTATGGGATTTAGAAGGTAACTAATGCTGTAGCAAGTTAATCAAAAGCAAAATATCACATGATGAAATGACATTACTTCAAAATGCATAGGGACAAACTTTGGCCCAGACTAAATGTCAGCCGTAAAATACTTGGTAATGAAATGAGCAAGACCAAAGGTCAGGCTTCCATAAAAATCCCATTCGAGCTCCAGCTTTGTTTTAAATCATTTCAGATTATATATGGCAAGACGCCTATACTTTCAAGTGAAGTGCCTGGGAACCTCAGGTTGGGTATTGTGTGTGCCCCCTCAGCTGGGGGCTCCCCTTACAGTGCTTTTCCTCTTGTTTTCAATTTGTCTCTCTTGGTGTTGAGATCTCTTTTTTTGAAGAAGGTCCCGCAAAATTGTCTGTCAGAACTTCCATTTTTTTTCTCAAAAATGCTCAAATTTGGAGTATACAAATAATGTGAGCACCTATTTATGATCATTATATAGACATTCTTTATACTCTAGCCTCACTATGCCAGACTCACTAAGTCCAATGGGAAAAGAAAGTTAGTGATTATAATTTGATTATAGGCACAAGTAAGGTAAGAATTATCTCTGCCATGTTACAAAAATAATCTAGAAATTTTAGTGCAACTTCTTAAGACAGATGATGGAATCAGTCATGAAAACCTTTTGCTTAGGATTATTTAGGTCAACAGTTCTTCAAATTCACCATAAATTAGAATCATTTGGAACACTTATTAAAACACAGACTATTGGGCCTCAGCTTTGGAAATTTTGGTCTAGGGTAGGACTTGAGAAATTCCATTTCTGACAATTTCCCACATGCTGCTGCTGCTGTTGGTCCAGGTACCACACTTAAAGAACCAGTGACTTAGTGACTTCCTGTTTCACTCAGAATGAAAGCCAGAATCTATATGATGGTGTAAAAATCTCTGGCTAACAGTTACATATTGAAGCTGGACCTCCAACCTCTAACCTTCTGAATCCTCCAGCAGCACTGGTCCTTCCTGTGCCAGGAGGGAGGAGACACCCTTCCAGCTTCCTTGTACATGGACATATCTCCCCCAGATGTTTTAGGGGAGCACCTCCTCTCTCCCTCAATCCTCACTCATTCAGGAAGGCTTTGCTGAGCATCCTCATCACCATTGCAACCCCAACTGACAGCTTCCTTCCCTGCTATAGGTTTTCTTTTTTCCCACATCAATTTATAGCATTCTTGTTTCCTGCATCCCCATGTAGATTGCACCATGAGATCTATCCTGCTTTGTTGACTGAATATCCAGACACAGTGACGAAAGCCTGATATACCCATGCATATTGTACATGTTTACTAAATGAAGTAGTTCATCACCAGTTTTGGGTTATGCCTTTTTACATGAGTGGTAAGGCACATGAGAGCTAGAAGAATATTCTAGAATCTCAAGATGATGTACAAATGAGAACATATGTATTTGTTTTTAGGATTAAAATTTAATGCTCAGTATTTTGATTCACAACTTTGTCATGTTCACATATTTACTCATCAAGTTTATAAAGCACTAAGTTCCATCTATGATAAATGTTATATTTTTTATTCAGGAAAATATAAATGCCGTGTCCTTTAACATATCTGCTGATCATTGATTTGCAAACTCCTTGTTTTTTGCCCCTTTCCTTTTCTACCAGTATTAATTTATTTTTTAGAGAGAGGATCAATTTTATTTAGTTTTTCATGTGGCTTTCGTTGCTCTGACTCTTTGCTGTATATGTGGTACTGGGGCTGGAACCCATGTTCTCATGCATGCCAGGCAAGCACCATAACTGCTGAGTCACTGCTCCAGTCCCCTAGTATTAGTTTTTGTATGGAAACCATTAGAAATGTAACCACTGAAATACATAAGAAAAAGAGGGGATAGGAAAAAATGATCCCAAAGGGTCACTTGGCATTTATATTGGTTGTTTCATAGCTTTGGAAGAACTAATTTTGTGCATCCCATGCCTCTGAAGGTTAGAAAGAGTTGGAAGGTTAGAAAAATGCATTCTCTCATCAGAGGAAATGAGTCACACATTTTAAAATGAATTTCACTCAATACTTTTGTGAGATTCTTCGTAATCACTATATTTCAAAACTCCATTTATCTTTTTATTTGATTTAAAAAGTGTTTCCTTTTTATCTAAGAGGCTCAGTTGTGGAGAACACCCTCCTTATTCTACCTTCACACTCAGTGTTACTTGGCAGAAAAAGTTAATTTTCAATTTCTGTTTCTCTCCTCTGTGTACCTACATGTACAGCAAAATTACGGGCATGGGGTTTTTTTTTTTAAAATCAATTTAGTTAATTTGGTGGCCTCTTTCAAGCATATCATTTTTCTCTCATATCTATTAAAAATATGTCATTGAAGTTCTTTATGTTTCAGAGAAAAGAAAATATTCTTGGGAGAATCTGCATCCAATCAAAGAGAAAATAAGATTAGCAATTACAGGCACATAGTCTTCCTAGAGGAAAGATACATTTTTCTTTAATAGTTCAGCTGTTGTCATCAATTATTCAAAGCCCAATTTAGATGTTGTTGTTCTTTAAACTCTACTGGTTAACCAATTGGGGATTAATGTGCTGGCACTGGCCATAAGCAACCTCACCCTGCATTCACTGTAACTGCTCCCTGCTTTGTAGAACAGTGCTCCCTGGGCTCTTAATTAACTACTCTGACCATCCTGTAAGGCTAAGCGGACTGATTAGCTCCACAAGTGGAGCAACAAACACATAGATAGCTTTCTTATTTGACATGGAGGTTTAGGGACTTCACTGGGTATGTCTTCTTTCCAAGTCTATTTTTACTGGTTAAAATATTTTCTGTGTGACTATATCTCCTAGAGAAATATTAATGTGAATGTGTCAAAGTTGTTTCTTTAAGATAATCACATTTAAAGGAATAAAATATATTAAAAGTAAATTAGAATCTAATAAATTTGGCCGATCCATGGTATCTATACTATTTTGTGAGGTTTAATATTTCATATCTAACAAGACCAGACATGATCTTTGCACTGCACTGGGTGCCTCCAAAACCTCCCTCATTGTTGCACTGGGGTTTTTGTTTGTTTGTTTATTTTATTTATTTATTTACATTTATTTACATTTGTCCTCGTCTTGCTTGGAAATTCTGTTGTATATGACTTTCCATATGGATGCTTTGCCACATTTGCAAATAGTAAACACATTTAACAATTATAATATTACTAATTTTCCCATCCATTATGAAAATGAATTATTGTAAAACAGTGTAGTGCCTAGGTAGGTGCCAGACAGTATGTATTGCACAGTAAGCTCCCAATGAATAATAAAGGATTCTTTACCTCTTTTTTCTCTCTTTAAAACTCCTTGCGACAATACAGCAAATTGAGTATGACTTTTGGGAATAAACCAGGGAAAATAATTAGGTTACTTCAATATCAATTATAGTGTGACTTAGTGTAAATGCTGCCTGCTAGTGTGTCATAAAATTATGTATTTCAGTGATCCTTCTGATGAAAAAATTCTTTAAGACAAATCATAAAGAAAATAAATTATATGAATTAAATCAGGTCCTCCCTATGCAAATATTTTCTGTAACATGTCCTGGGAACTTGATCTGTATTTTCTGGAGTGATTTGTGACCAAGAAGATCTTCGTTGCAAACATCTGCACCTTTCTTGGTTTCAGTTTTTCAGAAATTTGATTTCCTTTCTGATTTAGACTATGAGTCATACATAGTCTCACTGTAGTAAGTGACTGTTTTGTTTGGTGAATGGGTGATGGAGCAGAAATATTCACTGCTAAGAAAACATAAAGGCAAAGACCAAAGATCTGGATAAAATGAATCAAAACACAAATTATGCAAGTCTTAACAAACTCTACAGAGTTCCTGTTTATCTTTTTTCAGTTTGGAAATTGGAGCTCAAAAGCCAAGCAAGTCCTATGTAATGAACTGAAAAATTGAGCAGAAGTAAATAGCCTAGCACAAGAGACACAGACAGATATGACACTGGGAAATATACTAATCTAGCACCCATAAACTTCCGGTGAAGAAAGAGATCAGGAAACATTTGCTTTAAATTCCTCTCACTAATTATTATCTGAGACAAAATTCCCCTGATCTACACACTAGTTAATGCTTGATATTTTTTTTCCCTGAAATAGCTAACATGTATTGAACACATTTTTGTAACAGGCACGTTTCTCAGCTCTTTTCATGAACTTATTAATGTGATGTTTAGAATTCTCAATGTGATATACGTGCTCCCATTTTAATGAAAAGGAAACTGAGTCACAGAGAGAACACAAATTAACTTGCTCAACGTCCCCCAATTGATATTTTACTAAGACAATATATAAACCCAGACACCCCAAACCCAGAGCCTATGTTCTTACCTCTACATTTCCCTACATCATTGTCAGTGAGCTTATTAGTTTTCCTATTGCTGCTATAACAAATTACCACAAATTAAGTGGTTTAAATAGCACATTTATTATCTTATATTCTGGAAGTCAAGAATCTAAATTGACTTTCACTGGCTTAAATCAAGGTATTGATAGGATATTTTCCTGCCAGGGGCACTAAAGAATAGGTGGGTCCCTTGCTTTTTCCAGCTTATCAAGGCCATGAACATTCTCTGGTTCATGGTGCCTTCTTCCATCTTCAAAGCCAGGAGAATGATGTGATTAAAAATCTCTCTCTGCTTTTTTACTTAATATATCTTTCCCCTATATTCTGATCCTCCTTCCACCTTATGAGAGGAGGGACCCTTATGATGACATTGGTCCCACCTAGACACTCCCAGATAATCTCCCACCTCAAAATCTTTAACTCAATCACGTCCGAGAACGTCTTTGGATTATATATGTTAACTTGTTCACAGGTTAGAATACAGGCATCTTTGGGGGTCAATCATTCCCCCTACAGCGGTGAATCATAAAGAGTTAATTTGGAAGAGGACAACATGAAATACATGATATGAGAATTAGAAGTGACTGTTGAGACTGTGGATTCACTCTCCCACAATTTTTTTTTTTTTTTTTACTGCTGAAGTATAAATCACTTCTTAAATAAAACTTTGTCAAGTAACATGCAGTGGTGCATGCCTGTAATCCCAGTGACTCAGGAAGCTGAGGCAGGAGGATTTCAAGTTGAAAGCCACTCTCAGCAACTTAGCAAGACCCTAAGCAACTTAGAGTGACCCCATCTCCAAACACACACACACACACACACACACACACACACACACACACACACAAACAGGCTGGGGATGTGCTTCAGTGGTAAAGCACCCCTGGGTTCAATGCCAGCACCAAAAAATAAATAAATGGAAAATAAATAAAACTAAGCCAGTACTGTATGTTTCATATGGGAACAAAATTGTTGGGAGGCCTTCTTTGATAGTATATATGACTTCATGATTGTGGTTGTTATTTCAAGAAGATTATTGTTCTTGTGTCTAGAAGCACATAGATCTTAAGCCTAAAGCAAACCAAAGGACTGGTTGTTTATGGGGAATCTACCATGTGAAAATAATCTGATACCAGAACTAGCTCTATTCATGTGAACTCAGGTGCAAAAAGTCCATGATTAGGGATGATGGGTGGGTGGGGCTGCAGTTAACTCTACATGGAGAGAAAGTCCCTCTTGATCTTATCATGGTCTTATGTCACATGTAGAAAACCTGAAATGAACTGGAGAAAGGGGATAGGACATCAAGAACACAGCACAAGCCTACTGGAGGAAAAAACAAAAACAAATTAAAATCTAAGCCCAACAACTAGATATTATTAGAAAACCTTACCTGTAAAGTAAATGCAATAATTATGTTCTCGTTTCCCACTGCAGAGAATAGTACTATGACTCTTATCTAGGCTGGGGGAGGTGGACTGGGGAAGAATAGCATCATAAGGTACTGTCGGGCATAGCTCCTCCTGTGACTTCTACAAGCATTCTGAGCAGGGAGGGCAAGGGAACCACGGCCGGCTCAGTACTACCAGGCACTCCTGTTGACACACATTTAAAAATATGTACAGCACTGGGAAACAGATCTCTTTATATTTATATGTATAAAGTACATGCACTGATCTCTTTGTTGTGCTTTGGAGGCATATACCTGGTTTTTCTTTTTTCTTCCACATAGCATTTCAAAACACTTTCTAAAAAAATTTAGGAAGACCAATCTATTTAAATAATAGCCTCTTTGAAATTTCCCCTGCTATTTCAACATGGCTCTTCAGAAAACTGTACACAATTGCAATCAGAGCACACAAAGACAATTTGCTTTCACAATGAAGTCGCTTAATGCTTTCCTTAAAGGTGTAACTTGATTAATTTCTTTTATGAGGCTAAGCAGGATGATCCAAAAGAAAGGTGCCATGTAGCTACAGAGCATTATTATTCATTTTAATAAAGGCCATGATAATAACAACCCAATAATGGAATATTAATAGACTTTATAGCAATGACACAATGGAATTTCCAGAAGGCAGCAAGCGGCTTTAAAGAAAATAGGATAGGGACCTCTCATAGCAAGAAATGAATCTTGTTTATCCCAGGGAAAATGAAATAAGGATTGGCTATCTTTCAGTCTCTCCCAGCTTTGCACCTTGACTGGCAGGAGCAGCTCAGATCTGCAGAACACCCCCTCTTCCCAGTGGATGCAGGAAGATGTGACTCCTATCAACTGGTGTTTAATGTTATGAATCTCACTTTCATATCAGCGTCATGATTCATGAGAGCGAACAGAGAGTGCATGAAGGCTGCATTTCTGTGGGTTGGGAATAGATTAGAGTATTTAGACAGTTTTTATGTCCAGTCTCAGCCAGCCTTGCTGGGCATAAAAGAAACTTCAGAAAATTCTACAGATCTACTACAGGCTCAAAGTGAGATCCAGGCAGGGAGATGAATCAGTACTTGCAGCAGGTAAATGTCATGAATATATCATTGAAGTCTGTACAGAAACCCTGGGGAAAATCTGTTCCTATGTGTGAATAACACATTCAAAATAATCCTAAATAAAATTAGAGATCTGCATTGGGGATTTTCTATATCTGTCTTGATGGATTAGTGAAAAATTACTTCCGGGAGAGAATATTTATGTACGTGTGCATTATCCTTAATAGTCGAATGAGGTTATCAATTTCTCTTTATTCAACAACAAATGTCTTCACCAATGTTTTGAATTCTATTCTGTGACCACACCTCATGGCTTGTCCCTAAATTTGTGCTCTCTTTGGTTACTCAACATTTATTAGGCATTTATTATGTGCAGATTATAGGTACTAGGTTGTAGAGGAGCAAATTTAAAAGACAGTAAAAGCACAAAAGGAGCCTGGTCAAAAAACTATTGTGCATTTTCACCCTGAAATATGAGAGTAAGAGCTGTGTGCAGCATGCCTGGGGAGCAAAGAGGGCATTTCTCAGGAGTCTGACAATGAGAGGGTGAGGCTGCTTCCTGAGACTGTAACATATGGATTTGGTTTTGTGGGTTAAAAGCTTAAAAACTTGACATTTGGACAAAAGAGGAAAGGATGAAGAAGTATTTTGGTCCAAAGGAACAATGTGTACAAAATCATGTATTAAAAAAAAGAACCAAAGAATATGACATATTAGAATAGTTGGTGCATCAGATAGGCTGAAATATAGCATTTGTTCCTGAAATGAGGGAGGCAGAGAGGAGGAAGAGAAAAAGATTGGTGAAATTTGCTAAGAAAAGCATATTGTGTTGACCTTTTAAACTGCTGTGTATTGATGTTATTTTTATTGGATTTGAGTTTAATTGTGAGTTAGAAATACGATGTTGATGGAAAGTGTCTTGGAAGGAGGTTATAAAGTGACAAGAATTGACAAAGTAAGAGAGACTGAGGCCAGTGAGAAGAAGTTGCAATGGAAGAAATGAGGTTGGAAAGTATGTTAAAGATGAAACTGAGAGTATTTAGTGGTCTACACACTAGACCAGAAACCGAAGAAGCAAACAAAAGAGTTTGTGGGTATCTTGAGTTACTAAGTCAACATCATTGCTTTTGGGAAGGAAGGCAGTGGAATCGTAGAGAGCAGAGAAGGAAACTGGCCTGATGAAGACAGAGTCTGTCTAGGTGAAGGTATTGAAAATCAGGTTGAGCTGAGACCCAAAATAAGGAATTGGGAGCCAGCAGGACAGCAGTGATCCCTTAAGGCCATAAAACAGACTCTAGAAGCACATGTTAGCAGAGATGAAAACAGAGGGCAAAAGCAAGCCAATGCTGATGTGAAATGTGTCAGCTTTGCTCTGCCCATAAAGTATCGCCACCACTGAGTGTATCCGAAAAGAGGAAGGGCATGGATTTGAATCAAATCAGTGCTGAGTCCTCCAACTTTCTGGGGCTCCTTCGTGTGTCTTCTCTACTTATTTATTTTTCACACGAGTCATACAGGTATATTGGGCTTTACTGGGATTTTTTAAAAAAATAACAAACTCACACCATACAAAGGAAAAATTTTGAATACACCATAATTCAAGAGTAAAAGCAGTCTAGAAGTTAAGCCTTTCACAAAGTGCATTTTCTAGGATGACACTCCAGTTTCTAACCTTTCTCAATATCCTTTCCAAAAGTCTTCCAATTGACAATCTTTTTTTTTTGTTTGTTTTTATTTTTATATTTTGGTACTAGGGATTGAACCCGGGGCACTTTCCCACTGAACATCCCCAGCCCTTTTATTATTTTTTTTTTCTTAAGATAGGGGTCCTCTAATTTGCCCAGCCTGGCCTTGGACTTGTGATCTTCCTATCTCACTTCCTGAGTAGTTGAGATGACAGACATATGCCACTGTGCCTGGAGATAGCCATCTTTTAAAATACAGTACCCACTTGCCAAAGGATTGGTCTTCTCCTTGGGTGTCTTCCTCCTCCCTTAGCAAAACATTTCTGAACACCTATGTAATCTGATTTCTTACAGCATACCTTATGGGGCATACGTAAAAGAATCCAGGGTGAGTCTTAGCCCTCCAACTCTAGTCTCCTTAATTTCTCCCTGTGAGTTTGTTATGCAAATATCTCTTTCATTTTTTGAGTGTCTGGTGATTAATTGTTGAAGTATGTGTGTACATACATAACCTACCTCCTAAGTGACAAATATCAGAAAGTGCTATTTATCCTTCAAGTTTCACTAGCAGTTAAGGATTATGCTGGTTAAACAGAATGAAAAGAATTAGAGGTACATATTCAAGAGTGGAAAGTGCAGCAGAGAGAAGGAATAAACTGCAAATTCAAAATAAATTGCCCAATAAGCCATTTCACTGGTTTATGGGCTTGTTCGCACACATCTCAGAAGTGTTTGACCAGCTTCCCCTTGTTCCTGTGTCCCACCTCTGCCTTCAGAGATGTGTTGGGCCCATGTTGGAATAGTCTGAAGGCCTGAGGATATAGTCTGAGAATTGTGTTAATGCCTAGATGTCCCCAGTGTACCTTCTTCTCTGGTATTCCTATTATGCCTATGAGAAACTGAAGTTGATCAAATATTCCTGGTCCACATGTGGTACTTAAGATAGGTTAGGCTATGTAATGTGGATCGGGGGGTTCAGAGAAGCTTCTGAGAATTCTAACATGACTCTTCCTCATTTTCAGACAGAGCCATGAGACACCATGCTCCTCACGGAATGGATCCTGAGAATGCACCTGTCCTTTTGTCAGTATGCCTCTGATCTTGCCACATATCCCACTGGTGCTGACTTCTATTCTTTAGAACAAATTTATACCAGTGGAGTCTGTTTCAGGCCTTTTCATCCGTTCAGGCATCCTGCTGCCATGTGTTAATTCAGTGAAAGCCAGATGATACTGGGGTGAGGTGTAGCTGAAAGAGATAGGGAGATAGAAATTGATGGTGATGGGAATTCCTATATTTGGTTCATTCATTGTTTCTTGCAACCAAGTACATTCCCACTGACACACTATTCGTTTGCCTGATTAATAAGATTTTTCTTACTCTTTGCCTACATCTTCATATTATTTTTCTTTGGCACTTAGTTTGCCTAAAAAGACCAATCTAACATTTTCAAAATATCCTGCCCCAAATACTTGGCCATATCCACTATGAGCTGTTATCAGATTCTGTTGTCCACTGACTACATAGTTCTTACCAGCAATCATTCTCATTCCGCTTAAATATGTTCTCTCCACAAAAGTGTAATTGAATTAGCTCACTTTCATATCACCTCTAACTCCCATTCATGTTTCATCACAGCAAAAGGTACTCGATATCAGTGCTGTCACAGTTCCCCTCAGAGCCTTGTTCAGATTCTATCCTAAGACAAATCCTCCTCCATTCAGTCATTCAGCAATACCTACTGTAGCCGTGTGCTGCATATCCGTTGTGGTTGTGAGCAGGGTAGTAAACATAATCTCTAAGTGTGCATGCTCCAGAGGTAGAATACCTGTATTCACATTCTGTGACTTGAGACAGTTTTATAGATACTGCATGCATTAATCCACACAGCTGTGAATATCAAATATATTTCTTAGGAGTTTGTGAGTTCAGTGTAAATGTTCTTAGTACAGTGCCTGGTTTATCATAAGAATTGAGTTCACATTATTCATGGACCATGGCACTTACAAAGTTGTTTAACCAATATCCCTGCAAATCAGGAACTTACAACATGCCAGGTGGCTAAGAAGTCTCAATGAAAACTACAATTTATGACAGAATAGTTGTTCCAGTAAAAGGAAAGTTAAAACAAAAGAAATATTATTTCTAGCCCTCCTGGAAAGGCAGAGATTTAATGTGATCTTGAAACTAAGGTATGCTTCATTTCTCCCTCTTTTCATTCATGCAGTTTTCTTAGAGTCTTTCTTGGCTGTAAATCCTCTCTGCTAAATCTGACCCCCTTTACTCAGAACAGTTAAGAGTCATTCTAAACACTTTGAAGATGGAGCGTTGCTATGGGCCATTGGAGTTTTCCGAGAAGACCA
This sequence comes from Aplodontia rufa, assembly GCA_004027875.1. Lineage (NCBI taxonomy): Eukaryota > Metazoa > Chordata > Mammalia > Rodentia > Aplodontiidae > Aplodontia > Aplodontia rufa. Next base: position 61,498 of record PVKS010005562.1, on the reverse strand, counting down.
GATGCAGCATACTAAGGTGGATCTGTGTCCTGTGCTTTGGCTGTTTCCTTGGGCCCTTGGGTGGAGTTAGTTCTTAGGAGTCCTCAGAAGTTTTTTAAATTCTCTCCCACTGGGCTGGAGCGGTGGCTCAGCGGTTTTGGCGCTTGCCTGGCAAGCACGAGGACCCGGGTTCAAACCCCAGCACCACGTACACAACTAAGTGGGAAAAACTAAATAAAGTTGTTTCTGTCTTTCTCTGTCTCTCTCACTGTCCCTCTCTCTTTAAAAAATAAAATAAAACAAAATAAATTCTCTCCCACTCACTTCTTTATAGATCACAAAGACCTATTTGATGGTATGAATATGAAGGTAATGACTCTGGCATGAGACATTCCAAGGAATGGGGCAGGGAACAACTGAGCTGCCATATAAACTCTCTCAGTATGGTTCAAGTGATAGGGGACCAAGAGCCTGGCAGAGGCAGTCTGTACAGGGGAGGATTGTGCTACTGGGAGGGGCAATGCCATTGCATCTGACAAAGCAGCCCAAGAAGTCTGCATCCACAGGTGCCCCCTCCACATAGCAGCACACTGTGACTCAGGGGGGCATGTGACAGAAGCCCTTCTTAGATGCTGGGTTTTGAGAGAAGGAAGTCTTTCTGTCTTCATGCTCCTGCTTTGCCATTTCAGCACGTGGTTTCAGCCAGTGAGCATGCTGGGTCAGGCTCACTCCAAGACTCATTACAGGCTCCCTTTATTTTCTGGTATCCTGCACACATAAGATATACATATTTCTTATATAAAAATGTTAATTTTTAAACAAATGCTTCAGTTAAAGGAATGGTTTAGTGACCTTCCATGCACCCATTGCTCAATTTCTAGAATCATAATCAATAAACAAAATTTTAAAAAGTCACTCAAGCCACAGTGTCTTGTTAGCTACTTGCTTAGGATGAAGCTACCTGCTCTATATTTACATGAATAAATGCCCTTGTGATCTTTCACAGAACAGGAAATATTTGTCTTATAATTGTCTGGTTTTGACATCACCTACAATCAAGTAGCAACTTTTGCTAGAGGCGGAAAGCACACAGAAAAAGATGCACAGGCATAAAAATTACGCTTCTGTCAGGTGCCATCTGGTAGGATCCTGGTTGTGCTTTCATTCCTTTGGGTTAACAAAGGAACAATAGATGTAGATATCTATGGGACTATTTAAACTGAAGCCCTTTCCCTCTGCCACCATCTTGCTCTCCCTGACTCTCTCTATGCATGCTGCTGTCCTGATCTAGAAGTGAGAAGCAGCGCATGTCAGCTGCAGGGCTCACTGGTGAATTTGGAGTCTGTTCCTTGTGGCCCTCACCCTCTTCCCTGCTCCTCTGTCACTTATCTCATTGTGTTAGTGAAGTCCAAATCTCTCCCTCCCACAAGATTGAATGCAGGGGTTATGACCTGCTCATCAACAAATGGCCTAAAATAAAATGCACGTAGGCAGCAGCTCATCTCTGATCTACAAAGGCAGTTTAATGACTCACAATCCCCACTCCACACCCCTACAGGAAGAGGATCCTTTTAGTCAGCTTTTTAATTGCTGGGACCAAAAAGCCTAACAAGAACAATTAGAGGAGGAAAACTTTATTTGGCACTCACGGTTTCAGAGATCTCAGTCCATAGACTGCCAAATGTGTTGCTCATCATTGCGGAAGGGTGTGGAGGAGGAAAGCAGTTCAGGACACAGCACCAGGACACAGGGTGAGATCTTCACTCATAAGGGAGAAAATATAAACCCCAAAGGCATGTCCCCAGTGATCCGCCCCCTAGAGCCCAGCTACACCCTACCTACCTGCAGTTACCACCTAATTAATCCCTGTTGGTGAGTGGATTAATTCACTGATTAGGTCGAAGCTCTCATAACTCAATCATGCCACCTCTAAACTTTCTTGCATTTTCTTAACTTGAGCTTTCATATCTAAACCATCACAGGGAAAGTCTCTCCAGACTCTTGCTTGCAGACTGGTCATTACCTCCTCTCCAACTTCATCTTCTGCCAAAGCCCCGCCTCCCCTTTCTCACAGGTGAAATCTCCAGTATTGTTTACTCCTCTCTCAGAGAACAGGTGATAAGCTGAGCCCTCCCAGTTCCTGGTCCAGAACAAATTTTATTTCCTCTCTCATTTTCTCTACCCACAGTCTCACTCCTTCCTAATGCCCCTCCGGAACAGGGAACCACTTCCCAGCCTGCCCATCCCCACTGAAGAGGGCCTCAGCCTCAAGTCCCTCAGAACCCATTTCTATTTTTTCAGAAACCAATTTTTGGTGGGTTCACCTTTCCTGCGTAGGTGGAATGTTGTTTAAATGGTCCCCGATCATTGACAATTTGCTTTTTCATCATACTGAGTACACATTGTACAGAGTTCCTCATCAGGAGTGGACTCAAATATCATCGATTGGTGTTTAGCTAGGAAGTTTTTGTTTCATGTTAGGACAGTGACTTCTCCCAAACAAGGAACAAGACTTCCTGAGCTACAGGTTATTGTTAACCCTGCAGCACATTAATAGCTCCCCAAGTCTGTTTTCCTCAATGTTTCATACCACTGAGACTCATGAAAGAAATTTATCTTTTCGCCTCTGTTTCAATTATAATATACTATAAAGTGCTAAATGAAAATAAAAACAAGAATCCATGACTGTAAGAGTGCTTCATGAAATAAAAATATCTGCCCTTTCTTTGTGCTTGGGGAAAAAAAGGGAAAAGAAAAAGGAATATACTGCATGCTGGCAAAGGGGCAAGTTCAGTCATCTAATGGATCTTTGTGTACAGCTGTCATTTGTTTCCTGCGAGTGCTACATACCCTTTACCGTAGATGAATACTCTCCATGTCTACAGAAAGACCCAGGGTGGCTCCGGGTGGGTTGTAGGCATTTCAAAGTCATTCTTCTTCCACATCTCTGTCTGTGTTGTTCAAGTGCCTATTTTCAATTTGCAGTTGTGCTGGAAAATGTTTTGATTCTTGATTTAGAATGTGCACTCCCAGAAGGTTCCAAGAGGGTTTCAGGCAGTGAGATAAAGCCTGTCTCTTTATGCTTCTTTGCAGCACGTGCTCTGTGGCAATAATACATACCCCACACTGTGCTTAAATCCCTGGGTTTATAAAAGTCAGTCCAATTCCTATTTGGTGGCTCTTTTGACATGCAAGTACCCTTCCTAAGGAAGAAAGCCAGTTGCTGCACTTTCTTTCATCCTCTCTTTGTTTCCTGAACTACACATGATTCTTTAAAATTGTAGTGTGAAAAGCACAGGAGCAACCAAAACGACAATGAAAAAATCAGCTGTAAACAGTGTATCTGACACTGCTGACTACAGCGAAAAGACCACAAGGCCCAGGTTCTGTGCATTGAGCAAGGGTGAAACAAACAGCCAGGCACCAACTAGCTGAGTCCCAGATTTCCTCAGCCAAAGGAGGGCCCCTGAACTCTTTCTCCCAGGTAATATGATCTGCAAATAAATCAAGTCCAAGAAAGCTGAGCGAAAGTTCAAATACACTGTAGGCTAACACTTTTAAGCCAAGAACACACAATCAGACTCTGTCTGTAGCCAGAGGGGTTTGATCTCACCTCAGAAACAGCCTTCCATCTGACAAAATACTAAAAAGGCTTCCAAAAATTGTCCTGCTGTTGCCAAAATGCATCTCTCATCTTGTTAGGGATTCACTGTGAAGTTGTTGGAGAGTCTATATTTACACAGAATGTTGTCATCTAGATGCTGGTATTTGCTACATTTCATTTCATAACATCCCCCCCCCAATCAATCTAGTTGGATTGAATTTCAAAATTGAGCTTCCTTTTTGGTGATGGTGGGAGGTAGGGGGTGATTGTAGACCATCAAATCAAAGTCTAATGAAGTTTCTAATGATCAAATAAATAATCACTTGACGTTTATTGCCATGCTCGGCAATCTGCAGAAATGGAATAGAGTAGATATGCCTAAAGCCCCATTTCCCGTAGATTTACATTATGTTACCACACAGAATTAAGCTGACATAAGCTCTTTAAGACCCACTAAAGCAGCAGATTTTACACAACTTGTTTAGATTTTTTTTTCCCTCTTTCTCCATGATCCCATATTCCCTGAATAACTCTTTCTCTCCATTTTCTATTCCTTGTTCTTCTGAGGGGCCTGCTGGAGCCTTCCCCTCGTGTCATTTCAGGCTATAACCCTGCAGTTTGAGTTTATCTTAGCTGTAAAATGCAACAGTAATTTATATGCCCCCCTACTCCTGCCTCCTCTGAGGCTCTGGCTGCCAGCTGTCTACCCAGCAGTTTAGAGAAAGAGCTGTAATGAGCGAGAGTGCAGCAGGGGAGGGGCGGTGCCACATCAGAGGCCCTTTCTTTCAGCTTCCTCAGTGAGCACAGGATCCACATAAATGGCACTTTCTGGCACTGACTGACAGCAGCATAAAGTCCTTCCTCCACCTCCCTCCGCTGCCTCACACCCCTCTGATGGGGATGGGTTTCCTTGTTTCCTCCTTTCATTTTTGAGTGAAGGAGAATAGAGTGAAAAGATGAGAGGAAGCCTGGGGCAGTGTGGGGTGTGAGTTAGGAGTGCAAACCTCGCCCCTGTGTATCAAGAATATGCTCTTGGAGCTGCAAGACAAAGCTTCCCAGGAGTTGATGCAGTCCACACAGGGAGATTTTTTAGCTGGGCTATTGAGGTGATATTTTTTGATATGATTCAGTTGAGGTTTTCTTTCCTTTTTAAAAATGTTCCAATCGTAGGCTATAAACCTCAGATGTTTTTTTCAAAAATAGGACAAAGTCATTTTTGTCTCGCCTCCAAAATCTATTCCGCTGGCACTATCTTTCTCTCCAACATTTTCTGGGTAAAATATGCCCCCTTTCATGAACAGTAATACACACAAATTCAGGGAGTACAATTCCGCAAAAAAACAGCCACAAGAGTTTTCCTTACAGGACTAAAATCATATGGCTGTCTTTTGCCAGTTCCTTGAAAAAAAAATTCCAACTTAACAACAACAAAAAAATTCCAACAAAAGGTTTAAACTCTGTATCTACGTTCAGCATTAAGGCTGTCACCATGTAAGAGATAGAGATACACACTGGCAAGGAATGTGGTTCTTCTGTGGTATTTCTGAATGTGTTGACTATTAACATCTCCAAAGAAGATCTTGTCACTTTCGGATTCATATCTCCCTTCAGCTCTGTGTAATCTTGGTTTTTCTCCAAAGCTGGTCTTTCTCAGCAGACACTGGCAAGGCTGAGCAAGCAGCAGTGTTGAAGAAGGCTCAGCGGTGCAACAGTTAACTCTTAGTAGTGCCTGTCCTTCCTAGATTCAATTCCAACAGAAAGTCCTTAAATTGATTTTTCTTTCCTGAGTAAGTCTGATGGCCACAATTACTGAGGAATGATTTACCAGTCTGACAAAGACTTCAAGAGTGTGTTCGTGTGTGTGTGTGCGTGTGCATGTGATCATTTATTCTTCCATAGCTGGAAAAATGTAGGAAAGGTTCTCATGTTCAGTAAATGTACATTTCCCTGGGGTTTCCCAGCCAGGCTGGGAATACTAGCTTCTTGCTGACTGTTTAACATAATAGCATTATGATGGCTCATTATAACTATAATTTTGGGGGGTGGAAAGAAAAACACGAAGAAGCTGAGAGAGTATATGCTCGTCTATTAAGCCTTGGATGCTTCTTGCAAAATATCATTTGGCCTCTCTCCAGTTTTTCTATTTACTCCTTCAACCCTGCCCATGGTACTGGATTTATGAAGAAGGAAAACAGATTAGAAAGATTCGAGTATTTTTCTGCTTGCTAAAGGCATAACACACAGCCATTTTACCATTGAGGAATTAGAATATAAATATATTTAGTGATTCCAAATTTTTTTAAGTGCAAAGATCCATGAAACTACCTCCACCATAAGAAGTTTTCTGAAAAATAAAGAAAACACTTTGGCAAACCCAAATCTACTTACATATCAGCCCACAAACAGAGCAGCTTCCCAGAACCAAAGCAACATGAAATAACAGTAGTTAGCAAGGTGCAGGACCAGGAAAAGACAGGCAAGTCAGATCCAACATTAGTGTATAAACTGTACATTATAGAGCAATCACACTTTCCACTTCTTTGGTGGTGGTACAGGTTAGGAAAGTAAGAGGATAAGAATTTGGAAATCCTTTCTCATTTAAACTGAAAAAGCATCTAAATCATTAAAATTTATGTTTGTGATGATGTATTACAAGGAGCACTTTAAAAATGGGGTGTTCTAAAATCTGAATTTGATGTTTGATCTTTCCAAGCCAGCATTTGCTTTTCAATAATATTTAAACATTGATAATTTATGTGAAATAATTACCTTAAAACAGAAACACTGCTGCTTTTCCATATATAAAAAAGTTTAGTCCACTTTTCTATAACAGACTTGGATATATTATAAATTAAATAAAAACCAAAGAAAATATTCAGTTTCCTCTCAAGATGCTAATTAGCACAATCACCGCTTTCTAACAGGAGCATTTTGGGATAAGACTTGAAATGAAAGAGACAAAAGTGAAGCAGAATAAAAGAAATGATCTAAAAGAGATGTCAGCCATCGACTCTGCTGGAGGGTGACGAACAGAATGCACAAAGTTGACGTTTCCAAAGCAGCCTCTCTCTTTTGCTTCTGAGCTGGATCCCTGGAGAAACTGAGCAGATGAATCAAAGTAAATGGCACCGATGCTAGAAAATAATACATCAAGAGTAATGGTGTAGAGGTTGAGCAATAATCAAGATGACTCATTTACATCTTTTTCACAGTTTAGCATTCTTTGTACAGCAGTTGGAGGCTACTCTGAAAAGAAATTCCACAGCACAATGTGTAATGTGTTAACAGCCAAGAATTGCCCATTCCCAATAAAAATTTGCCCTTTAGATTAAGTCACTTTGCCACATTCTCACTGCATTTACTAACAAATTATCTACTGCAGTTGCTGGCAGAGTAAATACTAGCTTCTAGGCACAACTTTCATATCATTGGGGCTATTATCACCTGCCTCAACCCCAAATACTAAATACTAATTTGATATGACAATGTGTTATTAGTCTTATGCTCCTTGTAAAAATTCTCCAATTTTAGTTTGTTTCTTTTCTTTTACAGTGAATGCATATTTTGGAATGCTCTCTCTCTCTCTCACACACACACACACAGGTGTGCACACACAGGCTAACTGACTGAAAGTGTTTTCCTGTGAGATGGAAATTTCATTTTGCACCTGAGTGAACTGAACAGCCATACAGAAATGTGGCAGGCAATAAAGCTGTCTTTGTAGTAAACTGAAAACTCACTATGTAAAAAGTACTAATTTGGTGACTATGTTAAACACACTTTTACATAAAATAGTTCCGGCCCTGGAGGAGCTTATAACTAGTGAAAGGTGGGGGGAGGGCTCATAAAACTTGGAAAAACGCCAGCCAAAGTTAGCAATAAGTGCCAAGTGAGCAGTGTAGAGAAAAAGGGCTCTCAAATTTCAGAGGAGAGGAGCATTATTTTGGATGGGGGTGGCCTGGGAAACATTTGTGTAGTGGGTAGGTTATAAATTTACAGTTGGAGCACAGAAAGGTCTAGATATATAAGAATGGGAAGGGAATGCTAGACAGAGCCAATACATAAAAAGTACAGAATGTAACATAAAAACAGATGTGCGCATGTGAGGAAACAGACTGTGTTGAAGTCAATGAGCAGACAAAGATGTACCAAGGTCCTACAGGTATTGAGCACTGTCCTTTTTATTGGAGACACAAAGGTGACGAGGTCTCTGATGTCCAAAGATACTCAATAGCAGAAGATCAACTATTATACAGCATGAGGTAACACAACAGGGGGAGCCCTGCTATCAGACAGCCCCATTCTCCTTCCTGGCTGTGTCCATTTCAGGAATGTGCACATAATCTATTACTATTCTGAATCTCACATTTTTAGCATTGGCTTGATGATGCCTTTTCTGTAAGTTTGCTATTGAAAATACAGGAGAGAATGTGTGTAAAGAAAAAGGCTCACATGCTGATCATTCTGTGAATCTTACCTGTTCTTACAAATCATTGTGTCCCTCTAAAATAATACACGACCTCATAGATCACAGGGACCGAGGCAGTTCAGCCCAAATCCACTGAGGGCCTACTATGTCCCAGGTACCATGACAGGACAGCAACAGTTAAGAGCCCAGAGCTGAGCTGCAAGAGTCAAGGTGAGGAGGGAGTCTCCAAGAGCAGCAAGAGCCTGGGCTCTAGCTCTGCATTTACCGGGTTGCAACTATGGACAACTAAACCGTTCAAGGTCATTTCCTTGGTTTCAAAAATAGTAATAAAACCTACTTTGTTAAGCTCTTCTGAGAGGCCCATGAAAAAATTCATAAGGGCATGTAGTAAGTGCTCAAAAAAGTTAGCTACCATTAAAAATTACCCATGAACCCAAATTTCTCACCACTATCTCTATCCTCCTTCTCACCTCTCATTTGTGGGCGGGGCGGACTGGTGTCCTGCCAGCTTTCCTCTTAGGAATGAGAAGGCTTTGGGGGTAGAAAGAATCACATTATTAGTAACAAAATCTAACAAGAGCCACTGACATATTTAAGAACATACTATGTGCCAGCAATTATGAATGCCTTACATGTCTGTGTTTACAGTAATGGGTACATGATTCCAGTTGACATTCTAAAAACTTGTAGTATGTCATTCAAAAAAATTTTAACCCAGAATAATTCTGGCATAGGAAAAAACTTAAGCTATCTTAAGAAACAGCAGGGCAAGAAAAAATGAAGCAGACTTACTTCTTTTATTAGACTATCGGGTATCTATTTAATCTATGTCTAGTAGGGGAGAAACAAGACAGTCATACTCAGCTGAGATGGAGGAAGTGTGTGACAATCTCAGCCAGGAGTTTGTATGTAGCAAACAGAATGGATTCAAAAACTGATGAAGATACCCAGAATTCTAGTTTTAATCCTGGGACACTCTCCATATTGTGATGTGTAATACGTACATATGTTATATGTAAACAGGCATAAATTAAAGAACAGTGAGGAAGGGCATGCTCAAGTGACTGTGGAACCCAAGAACATTAGAGGTTAGATGTGATGTGTAATGCTTACTTCCATCAATAAGTAATCAGAAATAAGAAAATTTCATTCAGCAAACTTCATGTGTGCTGATGAAAATGGCATGGGTTTTTCAAAGTTTGACATTTTTAAAGTGCAAATTAAGTTCACTCATTTGTGGAGACTGGAGCTAAACCCAGGCTTCGGTGAAAGGTAGTCAAACTCACAGCAAAGGCACAGCAACACATAATCTAGGACAACCATAGATAGGTGGGGAGAGGGGAAGGGATGTGTGGGAGGAGGAGAGTGCGAGGGAGAATAGGGAGAGATCTAGGAAGACAATCAACAATACAACATACTCTACCCCCCTGAGAATAATGCTTATGCAATCATTTAATTCTGGGAAATTCACAATCTAAGCATTTATATCAGTTGTAAGGGCAAAATATAGAAGAATCAAAAGATTGGGGGGTGGGCAATGTGGGAGTAATTCTGGTTAAAGAACACATACGTATCATATTGCTACTTTATATGCATTTATGATTGCACAATAACTCAACTCCTTAATAAAAAATAAAGGAACACATTGAAGAGAGCTTTTTGTTGCATTAATAAACATCTAGGTTTATTTTTTTTTGGAAGAGTTTTCTAGATTACTATAACAATTTTGCCTATCCATAATGCCATAATGTAAAACTTTGGACATTTGGAACATTTTTTTAACTGTAATAAAATTATACTCAAAACCCATACTGATTGTACAACTGTTGTCCAAAACTGCAGGATGTAATTTCCTAGTTTTTGAAATCATACTTATGAAACCCTTTGGAATAACTCTAGGGAATCAAATAATATTTTTCTGTATTTTGCTTGGTGCATTACAATTATACACAATAATGAGATTCATTGTTACATATTTGTACATGTGCATGTTAGAACAGCATAATTTGGTCAATAGCATTGCACAGAATTTCTTCTTGCCCTCCCTTGCTTTGCTTGCCTGGTCTGCTTCTCCTACTCTACTGTTCTCCCTTCTACTTCCATGAAATCTCCCCCTACCAACTTTTTTTTTCCTTCCTCCTCTTTAGCTTGCACATATGAGAGAAAACACACAACCCTCAACCACCTAAGTTTGGCCTATTAAACTTAACATAATGCTGTCAAATTTCATCCATTTTCCTACAAATGACATAATTTCATTCTTCTTTATTGATGAATAAAACTCCATTTTGTATATATACCACATTTTCTTCATCTATTATCCATTGACAGACACTTAGGCTGGTTCCATAATTTGTCTATTGTGAACTGTGCTGTTACAAATGTGGGGATTCATGTATTTCTATGGTATGATGAATTTAATCATTTAGGATTAAAAACAGAGGAGTAGAATAACCAGTTATATGGAGATTCCTTCCCTCATCTTTTTTGGAATCTCCATATTGATTTTCAAAGTGGTTGTATTAATTTATAATCCAGCCAAAATGTAAAATTGTTCCCTTTCCCCCACATGCTCTCCAGAATTTATTATTGCTTATATTCTTGATGATTTTCATTCTAACTGGAGTGATACAGTCTCAGTGCAGTTTTGATTTGCATTTCCCTAATTGCTAAAGATGTTGAACATTTTTCCATGTATTTGTTAGCATTTTGTATTTCTTCTTTTGAGAAGTGTCTGTTTAGCTCATTTTCCCATTTATTGATTGGGTTATTTTTTGTGTGGCAAGTTTTTGAGTTCTTTTATATGTTCTGGATATTAATAGGACCTGAAATAATATTAAATAATCAGTCATATAAGAAGTTAAAAACAAATGAATAGGAAATATATCATTTGTAGTTCTTTTACAAATACAGAGAGCTTTAAAAGTAAAGGGCCAATTTATTTGGCAAAATGACAAAATTTGGTGTTGGCCTACCCTAAATCACAAAACCCTATTTTGTGATAATTATGGGACTGGAAGAGTAACCTTAATTCAACACTTACCTCATCCTAGACTGCTTTTTGGAAAATAATGAAATGAATGATCTAAGTTGTACAGGCCTCAACACATTCTATGCTTAACCAGTTATTACTGGCAGCAAAGAAATGTGGTCTAAGCCATCAGCCGGGAATTTTCTTTGTTGGAGAGAATGTAGATCTCAGGGTCCAAATCAGAGATAAATCAATAAAAATCTCTACACTAGGATTTAGTTGTCAGAAGAAAAATGTAGAGAAAAATGAGGTTGGGGATTTATTTCTTTTCATGTTTACTTTTGCATTTCCTAGACTATTCCTTGTTTTCCTCCTTTTTCTTATTTTCCCAAATTCCCATGTTCAATGTGACCAAGCTGTCTCTGATTTCATTAGTCTCTGCTTCATCTTATCTTTCAAAGTGCTGTTTTCTACTCTCACTTTCTAAATTTTTAGAACCATTATGGGACCTAATAGATATGTGTACGTGTATGAGCATTTATGATAGATTTGCAATTAAGATAGCTTCAGCTGCTAGAAGTTGGGACAGGGTGACCAGGGACAGGGCAGTCAAGGACATGTTGTCTAAGATTCATTGTCTATTAATGAGGAACCAGAGACGGAGTTCTCTTGTCTTTAAGTCATTTGGGGCTTATTGCAAAGCCAATACCTGGCCTGTGGCCTCTTGACTCTAAAGACCTGCCGGTTACACAATACTACAGTCTTTTAAAAAATTGTCAGAAGCATTAATGGAAAGTGCAAGACTAATTTCCATTGTGGTACTTCTTCCAACCCCAAATCACATGTATCAAGGATGTCTAAGGATATACACGTTTACAAAGTTCCAAGCTCAGAAGAAAAACAAAGCAAAGGAAGTGAAACTTCAGAAGAGTCAGATTATGTTACCCAAGACACTTACCCTTCAGGTTCAAGAAGTGAAGTCAGGCAACACAGAGGAACCCTTTGGTTTAAAATTTCTCTGCATTCCTTTAATCCCTTAGGCCTGTTAAAGGGAAATGATCTGACTGTTCTGCATCTGTTAGTGATTGAAGACGAATGGGAAGCATTGCGTGAGTTCCCTTTCGAGAAATATGTGCTGTGCGCGGTTATTATGAAAGCCAACACTGCAGATTGCAGCCGACGCAATCTGACTAATAAGCACAGGGACACCTTCAACGTAGGGGAACTGATGCTACACCAGACAAGAAGGCACCAAAATGTGCTAAGGAGGAAACAAGAGAATACTTCACTAAGATCTGTGTATGTGAGCTCTTGGATTAGCCTCCATATTTAGTCTGCTCTGATGCAGAAAAAGTTCTATTTACAGTAAGCCTCTCTTGAGAAGCCCCTACCCTTTCCCCTGCAATAGTTCTCTAAACAGTCTTCCCAGGACATATATGTGGTGACATAATAGAAGTCTGATTATTCAGGGGAACTTCATAGGCATTTAAACCCACATTACTGGCATGGAGCTTTGGTGAGATTCCCACACAGCTTGTAATGGATTGTGATTATGCAAAAATAAAATTCATGTTTACCAAAGGGTGCTATTCATAACGAAAGGCGGTAAAGGCTACTTGGCACTTACTCTACTAGATCCTTCCATAAATTATTGCAAGCTGGGGTATTTATTCCTTGTCAGTGTACCCATTGAATGCACTCACTCCCCTCCTGGGTGAGCTGGAGAGTGCAGCTCCTAAGAGGTAAGCTCAGCGCGTGGCCTGGGCAGCGGGGGTTTTAGCTGTGGTCTACCAGGATCTCCAAGATCCAAGGACTGAGTGGGAATCTTCATTCTAAGCCAAATATGTCCTGACCAAGAAATTCCTGGGACTGAACTCAAGTACAACTTAAACTTAGGTTTGCCAGAGGAGATGGAAAGAGCCGGAGATGGGTAGAAATAGAAAGAAAGGAGAGAGAGGAAGGGTGTAGGAAGATAAAAGAGGGAGAGGGAGAGAGAACTTTAAGAAAAAATGAGCTTAATTTAAACAGAATAATGACATACATTACCCTTTTGAAATCTCCACTTACTAGGTAAAAATAATAGATCAGCTTCAAAATTATTTTGGTATCCTCTCATTCACATTTCTTTCCAAACCACCAAGTACCCAGTATACTCACACTACCTTCTCATTCAAGACAGACCAATTCTAATGTTTACTCTGATATATTGATATTGTTATTAATTACTTCATTATTAAAGCTGAAAAGTTTTTCTGTTTATGGAAAATAAAAACTTGACTCCTCTTCAACTTCGAACCTAGAAATAGTCCAGAACTGACTTTTCTTGCATCACACCAACATCAGGTTATGTTTTAGATTTTCAAATGAATATTGTGAAAATCACTTATTTCCTAGGAAAAAAAACCCTTGTATTTTAAGATACAACCAATGCAATGACGAATGTTGGGATATTAATTACTCCAAAAACAAGCTTTTAAAATGAATAAAGTGGATCAACCTTACCTGCAGAATACTTTAAGTATTTGGAAACGTTTTGCATTTTCCCCTAAACAGTTTGAATAACCGTATCAAGTGAGTGAAGAAAGAGTAATAATAAAAGGATTTGTTGCATTCATGTTCATGTCACATTCAAGAGCCTGTGAAATTGTTTTGCATGGGAATCTAAAATGCTAGACTAGTTCTTGGCATAACTCAAAAGCAAGCACTTACTTATTCACACTTCTTGGTCTGTTCCAAATATAACAAGAACAGCTTTGGAAAGTCTTTTGCAAGAAAAATATCTGAGAGAAAAAAATTCTCAATTTGATTCTAGCTATAGGACTTAGATCTGTTCAGAGATGTCTGAGTTTACTAATCATTTTTTTAATGTATGAAATGAAGTTTTATTTTTAAAAAGGTAATCTGACATAGAATATTGTCTTGTTTTTAAGGAAAAGTGTAACAGAACAACATCCTTCCTTACCATCCAGGATCTCTAGTGAGTATGCAGTGAAAAAAAATCTAGGTGGCTGGTGAGCACCCAGTGGCTCCCTTTGAGTTTTACTTTCTCTTAGGGCCTCTTGCCTTGGTAACTCCAGTAAGTCCTCATCTCCCTTAAGACTCAAATAAATGGTAGCACTTTTTTTTTCCAGATTTTATTTAGCACTGTGGAGGCATGCTAGATATTTCTAAAATAGAATATAAACATTAAATGTTAAAAACAATGAATTTAATCATCTGCAGTAAATGATAATGAATGGATGAATAGTTAATAGTAAGAAGCATAAATATCATTCTGTCTAAAAGGATGTGACCACAATGACCAAAGACACCAGGAAAGATGCTACTTAAGCTTCATACATGGGGAGATGCTACTGAGGGAAAGAACTTCATTAAACTTAGGAAGGACAATCAAATGAATTGGGCAACCAGAAAGCATGACAAATGTCAGTGATAGTGCATGCTTTAGCTTTTTCAATGTTAACATATTCTCTTTGCATTCTTAAATGCCATAGTCTCAATATTCGTGACCTCCTAAAATTTCTACACTGAAATCATAATCCTTGAATCAATGGCCTGAAGAGAAAGGGCCTTCAGGTGATCAGATCATGAAGGCAGAGACCTCCTGAATGGGATTGGTGTCCTTATGAATGAAACTCCAGAGAGATCCTGCACTTCCTCCACCATGTGAGGGCAGAGTGAGAAATTTCTATGAGGAATGGGCCTTTCCGCACCAGACCTTAATGATACCATGATCTTGGACTTTCCAGCTTTTAGAAATGTGAAAAATAAAATTTTGTTTGCAAGCGTATAGTTTATAGTATTTTGTTACAGCAACCTAAACAGACAAAGACCTTTAACATTCCAACAACAACATCGTGGTACTGCTGAGCAGAAATGTTCTCATCCTTTCCCTCAGAGGAGCAGTCAAAATTCTCATCAGTTAAGAGATGCAACATTCTTCTTGTTTCTATCATAATATAATACTGATATAATCTGACTTGAAGGCTAAATTTTGATATTGACATCTCCAATATTTCCTAAATAAGATAGGAGAAAATAAAGGAAGATTTGTGTGTAGGGGGGAATTACAGCAATAAACACTGATAGACACTACATTTGTTAATTTTTGTAATTATTATGAGATGATACCTGGTATTAATAACTTATTTCTTCTGTTATCCCTTATATACTCCATTTGCTTCCTTCAGTAGCACCTCACTTGATTTGGGGTTCTTTGCCTGGTGAGGTGATTCAAAACTTCCTTCACTGGAGGGGTTGTGGGGCAACAGGAACATTAGCACACTGTTAATGGAACTGCAGACAGGTTCAGCTGCTTTGGAAAGCAGTGTGGAGGCTCCTCAAAAAATTAAGGTTTGATCCACCATGGGAACCAGCTATCCCTCTTCTGGGTATTTTCCCAGAGGAGTTAGAATCAGCACATTACAGCAACATAGCAAAATCTATGTTCATAGGAGCTCAATTTATAATAGCTTAATTATGGAACCAACCCAGATGCCCTTCATTGGATGAATGGATCCAAAAGCTTATATATATATATATATATATATATATATATATATATATATATATATATATATATATTATACACACACAGACATATAATGGAGTTCTACTTAGCTATTAGAAACAAGGATATTGTTTGTGAAGGTAAATGGATGGCAATGGAAGAAATCATGCTGAGTGAAGTTAGCCAAACCCAGAGACTCAAAGTTCTAAAGTTTTCCCTCATTTATGGAGGCTACAGCAACATCCAGATTTCGGCGAAAGGTTGTGAAACTCATGTGTTAGACCCAGCTAAGGCATAGGAACACATAATCTAGGGGAACCATGGACAGGTTGGGGGAGAGATGGGAGGGAGGGGAGAAGGAGGCAGGATAGGGAGGGATCTAGGGAGACAATAAACAACGTAACATCCCCATCCTGAGAAGCCAAATAATACCTATGCAATCATTTAATTCTGGAAAATTCACAATCATGTATCTATATATTTACATATAGATATATAGACATATATAGCTTTTATGGGGGAAATACAGAAGAATCAAGAGACTGGGATATAGGGGTTACTCTGGATTGGTGAGAGGTTACTCTGGATTTGATCAAATGTATATTATATTGTTACTTTATAAGCATTTATGATTGTACAACAATTTAATCCTTAATAAATAACTAAATAATTCTATCTAAAAAATAACAACAACAAAATTTCATTCATAAAAGATTTGCCTGAGTAGGATATTCTATAGTCTTCTCTAGAGAATGCAGTCTCTGTATCAAGAGGATACTTCTCTCTGCTACTATTGCATGGCAGCAATCCTACATCTCCTAATAACAGAGGAAAATAACCCTGGTAATCATAAGAACCCTCATTTTTGCTGATTTATTTGATGGCATTAGTTTCCTGTAATGGCCAGAAGCAGTGTCAGCAGCTACTTCAATGGAATAATTGTTATGTTCTCTGGTGGAACATTAGGTCCTAATACCTCCAAATCATTAGAGTCTTGGGGGAAAAGAGACATAGAGCAAAAATTGGGGAAGTAGGTCATTATTCACCTTGATGCTCAGACCATGTTTTGTAGCCATGAGAAAAAACTCATAAAACTATTAGCCACTGGTTTGTTCTACAGCAAATTTTATAGAACAGATGCCAATCTCACAAAGTCTTCCAGTAATTGCAAAAACTAAGATTTGAATAGAACACTTACCTTTCCATGAGGCCAGCTACTTTATGTAAGATGATGAATAAGGCATTTAATAAGCCCACAGGAGAGGCTCCTTGACAGAAGCATGCTAAATCAGGAAAGGGAATCTATTTGTAGATAACTGTCTATTTCAAAATAAGAAAAATTAAATAATCTGAACTATCATATGGTTGGCTGATATCATGGCATGGGACAATATCAGGTCTCAGAATTGGTCACTTATGCTAATACGTCCCTATAAGTAGCAATAATCAGGTAAGCCTTGATAGAGGTTTTACATTGCCCATGAAAAAAAATTATATTCTTCCTACCATGGCCATGTTGTTCATGACTCCTAAAAAGCACTGTGGTGATTTCCTTGCCAGACAAGGAGGTTGGCTGACACTTGTACAGTCTATCATACCTGAGAACTGGACATCTCCAAAATGGAGAATTTCAACATCATTCACACATGAAAAAAAATAAAATAAAAACCAAACAAACACAAAACATGCTTTACATTCCAAGAAGTTCACCCAGATAATTCTAACTGAATCTCTGTCATGAAACAACTCTCCTATTCCCAACCTGCCAGAAATTTTATTCTTCACAATACTATATTTAAGAGTTGTTTTCATTATCAGTAAACATGTACATTCAGACATTTCTTTGCCAAATGAAGAGGACAATGAGATGCAACATTTAGAATTATGACCAGGGTGAGCATTTTCCTTTCCTATGTACTTCAGACTTTGTAGCTGCAAAGTTCGCAATGATCAGCTTCTGGCAGACGTCATCAGATTGCACAACATTTTCTGTTATTTGGGTTTGAATCAGTCAGCTTTTCATTGCTGTGACCAAAAGACCTGGCAAGAACAACTTAGAGGGGGAAAATTTTATTTTGGCTCACTATTTCAGAAGTTCAGTTTATGGTTAGCCAACTTCATTGCCTAGGATGAGGGAGAACATCATAACCAAAGGGTGTCGCAGAGGAAAGCTGTTCAGTTCATGATAGCCAGGAAGCAGAAAGAGTTTGAGTGTAAGGAGTCAGGGATAATATAATCCCAAGGGTACAGTCCTGGTGGCCTACTTCCT
The DNA here is from genome assembly GCA_004027875.1 of Aplodontia rufa. Lineage (NCBI taxonomy): Eukaryota > Metazoa > Chordata > Mammalia > Rodentia > Aplodontiidae > Aplodontia > Aplodontia rufa. The sequence goes on along the minus strand of PVKS010005562.1, from coordinate 43,736 downwards.
CCAGTTACACCCTCTCTGTCTACAGCTACCACCAATAAATCCATTCACATTGCTAATCTACCAAATGGATTAATCCACCAATTAGGTCACAGTTCTCATAATCTAATCATTTTTACCTCTGAACATTCCTGCATTATTTCACTCATGATCTTTTAGGATACACCTTCATGTCCAAACTACAGCAGGGTTCAAATAACATCCCATACTTCCAGCCATGAAAACTTCTCATGAAGCCATTGGTATTGATTAAAGCAGGAATGGCAATGTGAGAGAGCTATCCTCACTAGAATTTATACTATTTATTTGCCTTTTCAAGCTCTAATGAATGATAAAGTGATGTTAGACTAAAAGCGTCCTGGTAAAGAAAAATGGATACCATAAGTTACATGGTCAACTGTTGTCCTGTAGCTAAGATTGCAATCAACATGTGTGTCCAATGAAAAGCAGGAGCTCTTTCTCAAAAGAAAGCTAGTACTGGAAGGGTGTGGATGTGGACCACATCATACGGTCTTTCCTTTAATTCTTGTCTTTGTCTTTCTACTAGTTCAGATAAGTTTCTAATCTGCCGGCAATATACCTAGCAACACTGAAATGCTTGTTTTTAAAATATGGTGGTCTCTATGTTTCCTTTCTAGCCAGGACAAGCTGGAAGTCATTCTCAAACTTTGTTCATCTATCAAGTATAAATTACTCCCTAACATCAACAAAGTCTACCAAGCAGTCTTTTGTTTGCTTGTGTGTTTTAAAAATAGGCGATGTGAAATAGAGCAACTTAGCTTTCACTTTAGAGTGTTTATTTTGACATAACTCAGATCTGCAGTGTCCAGAAACGTCATTGAGATCCAAGATCTCCGTGTTAACGCAAGCTGTTTTCTACTCTCTGACATTCGTGTTGTCTTTTATAACTTCTAGAATACCCACTACTCTCTGGATCCTGTAACCATATCGGTAACGCTGTTGTAGCCCTAATACCAAGCTGACGAAGATAAATAGCAGTCTATCAAGTAAAAGCAAATGGCTTCCAGTGCACTTTGCTTCTTGACATAAAAAAAGAATACATCATTTGCCAGCTCAATAGCAGCATATCAGTTACCAGAGCCCATCTTGAATTTCTCACATATGTAATAACAGCTACAGTAAAGGTATCATCTAATTAAGGCTATAATAACCACTGCCATTGTCACAGACTGTTGCATCTTCTGTTAGGCCACTGAAGTCAGTTAAGTGGGTTTGTGGTAGAAACCTCAGCCTGTAATCCATCAGGCAAACCAATTCCAACAAACAATTCAGGACATTAATGCCATAATGTACTTGTCTACTTTTCACAAACTCCAAACTGAAAGAAATCATCTGTACCCTCTGCATTACTTCCCACACGTTTTCCAAATTTTTGCTGATGAACAAATCTCACAAGTGTTTTGATGTACAGGATATCTCTGGGAGGCAATAAGGACCAGTAGAGGCGAACCTGAGAAGTACAGGCATCCTCTTCAAAGCTGATGACCTCGAGGAAGGACAATTCAAGGGCTTCCAGCACAAAAGGGCAGCTTGAGCAAAGTGGAAAGAGGAGTTGGGACAGGCAGTGCTTCTACTGCTTCTGACCAGGGTGCATCCGTTGAGTTTGAGGGCTTGGGGCATTTTCAGTTTTTCAATATTCTCTTATGAGCTTTCATTTCATTATTTAGGTTATTCCACATTCCCATTATCCAAGCACAAGTAGCAATTTAGAAAGAAAAAAGAGAATCAATTTACCAATTTTATTTTCACATTGTATTATTAAAGTCAGGCTAACACAGAGATAGCAAATGTTACTGGTGACATAAAACTCGACCTTACTAAATGGAAATGAACCCTTTCATCATGAAATTTTCTAAAGCATCTATACAGTAGACAAAGTCTTCCTTTATTATTCTGTTACATTTATGCAGAAAGTTTATAAATATTTAAGACATTCACAATATGGAGGCTAAATGATTCCTGCTGACTTTTGCCCCTTAAATGGCAAATTAATAAGTAAACTTGAACTGTGAGAACTACTTTATGTGGTGGAAGAATACAGAGTATAATGTCATTGAAAAATTAGGTGTATAGATAAAATTCCAAATTAAATAACCATATTGTAATGACAGTAGGCGACTCCAGGGTGTGCTTTTCTGGGCTATTAATATATGCCTTCAGCAGCTGAAGGCACCCAAGGCATGCATTAATAGATGTTAAAACACACCCTGTCATGCTTTAATGCTAAATTAATTAAGCAATAGCATGACCTGCATGAAGGTCTTTCCTGGTCCAGAAATTACTGAATGGGAGAAATAAAGGTATTGTCAGATACTGCTTGACCAAACAACTGTTAGTTTGCCTGAATGAACTGAAAAATAATTTTAAAGAATTGTTGTGCTTTGCTCTTTTTCCCCCTCAAAGTTACTTAAATTTAGGAAAGAGAAAATTAATTTTTAACATATTCGAGCCTTACTGATTGTGCAAAGTATCATTTTATCCAGTTTATAAATATAAATGTACATCTAACAACTCTGGTTTCATGTTTTTTTTCATTTGAGTATTATTAGGCTGACTACCAAATCCTGGAAGTAGACACTCAACAAAAGTGAATTAAAAGCACACAAGCACTTCCCATAGGAAACAAGTTTATAGTCCACTGAATTTCTCTCCATTAATTTTTGTTTGTATCTTGCTTCTTTAAATCCTGAATTTTTCCAAATTTAATTTTAAAATTATTACTAATGATAAAGAGCTTTTAGAGCAATTTAAATGAAACTTGCTTTGTGAATACAGATGCCACTTTTCACATGAAAAGAAGATAAGAAAATTATACATCAAAAATATATTTAGCATAATGTTTAGAATATAAAGTTCAGACTTTTCCCTATTTTGAACCAAAACTTACCATATTTTTATGTTATTTAGTGTAAAATATTTATTACATCAGTAAAGAAAAAATTCTTAAACATGATATATAGAGCAGAAGTCTACAGAAAATATTATTTGACATCATAATTAAAATAAAACAATGTCCAAGACAAAAGACATATGGGCCTAGTTTACAAATCACAGGCTGGAAAAAGTTATTTGCAATTCAACTAACTTAGAGCTAGTATTAATGATATATAAACAATCCCTGTAAATCAATATTAAGAATCCAATATAAAAGTGGAAACTGCATGAAGATTTAATTTATAGAAGAAAGCTGAATATGCCAATACTGTTATGAAGACTTGCTCATGCTCACCGATTCTCAGTACAAATTAAAATAAGAAAATACCAGTGTATATTGATTTGATTGGCAAAACTGAAGTATCTGATTGCTAGTGGGAATGTACAGCTATGTATTTGACAAAATTGGCAATTCTTGTTGAATTAAAGATGTATAAATCACAATACTTGGCAATTCCATTTTGAGGTATAACCAATGTGAAAAAAAAAATCCAACACAAGTGCACAGTGGATCAAGTGTAAGGAGGATATTTTAGCACATCCTCTAAGTGAAAAATTGGAAGGAATACACTTGTTTATTGATGGAAGAATATGTGAATAAACTGCTACTATTCATCAAAGGGAATATCTTGAAACAATTAAAATGCATCAGTAGGGATAAGTGTAAAGCATAATACTGAATGAAAAGAAGAATTCATCCAAGATTATGTGTAAGATGGTAGTACTAAGAAAAATCAAAACAATACATAAGTATTTTTTAAGCAGCAATGAAGTTATTTTATGGCTATATATATATACATGCATACATATATATGATAAAAGTATAGAATTATATCTAGATATAAAACACTAAATTTAGGACAGTAGTTACCATTGGGAAGAGAAGGGCTGGAAAAAGTGTAGAAATATGACTGAGACTACCATTTTATGAAGCAAAAATGGCAAAATGATAACATCAATAAAAGTGAAGGAGTAAAACTGTTATAACACTTTGGGATTAAATAAATTAGAAATCAAACTAAAAATCAAATATTGTTAAATGAAGTTTAATACATGCTACATCAGAAATCTGCCCAAGGGACTGGAGCCATGGCACTGCAGATACGGCGCTTGCCTGGCATGCTCAAATACATGGGTTCAAACCCCAGCACCCACATACACAACTTAGTGTCAGAGCAATGAAAGCCATGTGAAAAACTCAATAAAAATTGATCTCTCTGAAGAAATTGTCTCTCTGTCTCTCTGTCTCTCTCTCTCTCTCATTGTCCTTCTTTCTTTAAAAAAAAGAAAAAGGAAAACTCTATCAAAGCTTTTAGATGTAAATATTTTATGATATATTTTGCATTACAGATATTTTAAATTCTATGAGGGAAAATAGAATTCTCTTGGATGGCTGAGTAAGCAGTTGTTTTGCACAGTTATGCGTAGATCCAGGGAACATGGCAAGATAAGTATGGCTAATCAGTAGATAAGTGGGGAACAGCACTGGATTGCATGCATTAATTCATTGCACAATTATTTAGTGAGTTCAAGCCACATTCCAAGCAATAATCTAGATGCTAAATATCTAAACAGATATGTCCTTGCCATCACAGAACTCACACGGTGGGTGGAGGAAGAAAACAGGTCTGATAAATACGTAAAATTAGAAGATAATGATTGCGTACAGAAAAAGGAAGAGTATGAAAGGTAAGACGTGCTAGTGTAGGGGAGTGGAGGTGGAAGGAAGTTGTGATCGTGAAGAGAGTCTCCCTGAGAAGGGGTTTCTTTGCAAAGGCTTTGACAGGTGCAGGAGTTACACAGGGAGATAGAGGACCGGGCAGGGGGAAAATCCACACAAACACCCAGAGGTGGGAATGTGTCTGGTCAAGGAAAAGCAAGAAGATCAATGTGACTGAAGCAAAGGGGAACTGAGGGAGAGAAGTAGGAGACTAGGCCAGAAAGAAAGCAGACCCAGATTATATAGGGCATTTTGGTTTGTTAGAATTTTGACCTTTGTTTTGGATGATTCGGAGCAGAAGAATGACTGACTTTCATTGAAAAGACACAATGGCTGCTGTGTTGAGAAAAGACAGAGAGAACAGGGGAGAAGCTGGGAGATAGGTCAGGAGGTTGCGGCAATAATCCAGATAAAAGATGATGACAGGTCAGGCCAATGGAAAGACAAACTGCAGATGTATTTTGAAGTTAGAGCCAGCAGAATTTTCTAAGGAAGTACATGTGGGGAGAGAAAGCAAGAAAGGAGTCAATTGATGACTACAAGATATTTGGCCAGAGCAATGAAACAGAGCGAGTACTGATTTAATGAGTTGTGGTTGAGCATATAGATCATATTTGGAAAGAAGGTAAATAAGTTCCGTGTAGAGCAGAAACCTTTAAAATGATATTATGAAAGAAGGGAAAGAGGGCTAGAGAGGTGACTCAGCAGTAGAGTGCTTGCTGGCAGGCATGAGGACCCAGGTTGGACCCCAGCACCACATATACAACTAAGTAGAGGAAATACAAAAACCCGATAAGAAAATTAAAAAAAAATCAGCTCTCTCTCATCTGTCTCTCTCTCTCTCTCTCTGTCTCTCTCTCTCTCTCTTTGTCTTAAATAAATTTTTTAAAAATGAAGGGAAAGAAGTGGAAAAGCAAATCCAACAGCATTTGTTACGGGGAAGCCAAGAGAAGAAAGTCTGTCAAAAAGGCCAATTAAACTCCATCAAATCTGACTCTTGTTCAGATAGAGGACTGGTTTCATAGACTTTCAGTCAGAGGATGACCTTGACAAGAGCATTTCAAATTAAGTTTGATAGGACTGGATTCAAGAGGTAAGCGGAAGAAGAATTGGAGGTCCTCAGCACAGAGCAATTGCAGAGTTTTTTGTTTGTTTGTTTGTTTGTTTTTCACAAAGAACAGAGAAATGGAGTGATAAATGGAATTGGTCATGGGCTTTCACTCTCAAGTGACCTCCACTTACTCAAGAGGGATCAAGGGAAGATATTAAAGAGGAGAGAAATAATGATGTATTTATATATTGATAAGAATGGTGGAGGAGACAGAAAGAGAAAGGAAGGGCGGAAGAGTAGGCACAAGTGGATTATTTGGCTTCCGATAGGAGCGAGGCTATTCCTTCTACTGTAACACAAGGAAAGGCAGAATATGTAGGTGCAGATTCTGGGAGGAAACAGGTGGATGAAATGAAATTTATGGAAGTTCTCTTTAGACTGTTCTAATTTTTGTTTTAGAGAAAAAGGAAATAAAGTCCCCAGCTGTGGATAAAAATAGCAGAGGAAGTGTTGGAAGTTTGAAGTGAGAAGAAATTATATGAATTATTTATCTAGGCTGGTGGGTGAGTGAATGGAAACACAGAAAGATTGCTGGGCTTTATTAGGGACCAACTTGAGTTAATGATCATGAATTTAAGTGAAACCAGGCAGCACTGTTCTGTGTTATTTTCCAGACATGCTCAAGTGTACAGGTGCAGTTTTATTTGGTTGGGACTGTGTTTGCTAAGAAATTACGATGAAAAAAAATGCAGGAAAGAGAATGTGGATGTTTGCAAGGAGGCAGTTAAAAGTGACCATGCAATTTAAGCTGGTTAAGTAAGAGGAAATGAGATGGGTAAGGGATATTGAAAGAAGGTAGGATGATGGATTGTCAGGACTGGTGAAGCAGAATGATTGTTGATACATGGGTATGAGGAAGGGGGAGGCTGAAAAGATACGAGGTGTTCATCAGAGACTGAATGCTTGAAATTGAGACTGGGATTGATATATCAGTTATTGGCAATAAAATGGCTAAGAGAATTGACTGGAGAATCATAAGCACGTAGGTGAGGATGCAGCTGTTAACAATAAGGTATTCAAGAGCAGCACAGAGAAAGAGACAAAGTGCACAAAGATATGTGCTTCCTTTGACATCTCTTTCTGGGAAGGTATAAGCCCAGCACTATTTCTGGGGTCTCTCGGGTCATACTTTCTCCTCTTTTTATGCAGGGAGCAAAACAGCAGCAATGAAGATGATGGTACAAACATTTTCTTCATTTGTACATTTTCCTGCCTTCCTCTCCATTTTTAACCCTGCAACATTAGAAGACTATATTGTTCGGATGCATCTCTACCTTTAGAGTTACTACAATGGTTTGTAAAATACAAATACAAAGCTTCTCCTTACAAGTGATTTTCAAGCACATATCTATTAAAGTGGACATTAAAAGAAACTTTGGAATGTGTGTATTGAGAAGAAACTGCATCCTTTAAAGAAATAATATTTAGTTTGGGGACCCTTAAACAATCTATTTTTTAAAAAAAAACTAAAATAAAACTTTATTCTAGCTAATTAATCCTCATTTTTCTAGACAGATAAGCACTTTGAAATTATAGTCATGTCTCATATGACTATTGTATTAGTGCACAAGATTTAATTTTTCAATTTAAACTTAGATATAACTCTGCCTTCTACAGACATAGAAATATTGGATGCTGAGTTTTTGTCCACTGTTGTAGCGTGCTCACTGAAGAGGCACTCGGGTACATTTTGTTCAAAGTCAGTGGTACTTCCATCAGTGTATGCTTTCAGCACTGTCTACAAAATGAACATTTGGTCTGATGTAGCATGCTGTGACACACAGCTGTACCAACCAGCTGGGTCTACTCAAACTTCAGCCATCAACCAGCTCCATCCGTAATAGAATTTTACTCATAGAATGCCTACAGAATGATGGGTTTGCACAAGGTCACTTTAGAAAGAGGAACTATACTTAGCACGAGCAGTTGCTAAAAATGCTAAGCTTTAAGGGACTTTGAGTATAACAAAAACAAGAAATACTAATGGTGTTTTACCCAGACTTAATGCAGATGAGGCATGAAAAAATAACTTTTCCTTGCAGTTTAATCAAATACTAGCTTTACTATATAAATTGAGGACTAGCCAACAGAATCACTACTGAACCAATATTCAAAGGTTATGAATCTACTGTATATATATATATATATCCATACAAACTCCATTAAATGGGATCTCAAAATTTCCAAAGTAGATGGCATTTGCCACCAAAAGGAGCTTCCAAAGTCATTACTAAGACAATAGTAGGAGCTATGTTGGAAGGGAATATTTAATTCACAGGAGAAAGTATGACTATGAAATCAGTAAATGTTAAACATATAATATGATGGTTATGTAAATAGCATATAATAAAGTATGGAGTAACAGTTAATAATAAAAAATGTTCTTATGATAAATAAGCAACAACAAAAAGAACTGGATACTATGAATTATTTGATATCCAAGTCAATGAGTACTTGGATTCTAATTATTAGTCTTTGTTTTTATGAAAAATATTGCATAACTGAAAATATGATTTCACTACAGTATCACCTCACTCCACTTTGGATACAAATAACCTATTGATAGCTGACCAAAGTCAACTCATTCATTTCCCATTACTGTGTTTGTTATGGCAGATAATGTATTCTTCAATGGAAAGAGGTAAGTGCTATGGAGCTTCTCCCTAAGTACCTTAAAGCCAGAAAGAGGGATACAACAAGAACAAGTTTCAGATAAAAGTTTGTATCCATAAAAACATTTATAGGCAAAAATAATAATAATGCAGGACATTCCATAAGCTCCATGAACTTCCCAGTCTCTGTGTTTTTAGATGCTTTTGATAATACCTTTCAAAGGCAAGCTTGCTGTAGACAATGAGACAATGCTGAGGAGGCAGAATTTCTTTGGCAGTCTCACTAGAGTCAGGGGACTTGGTCCACCAATAAACATCTGATTGTAGAGCCTTTTCAATATCCTAAGGCTGGGGCATCCTTGAGAAAGGCACAGGTTATTAGACCCCTTATTTTTTCATATCTTAGTCATTCAAGGGTTGTGGTATTTATATGACACTTTTAAGCCAATAGACATATGGAATACTGCCCATTTTATTGCATTTCTACCAATTATTTCATGTTATTCCAGCCTTATGTTATGTATTTGGAAGTTAGGTTATTTGAAAAATAGAGTTCTGTAGAGTTACATTCTCTTACATCTTCATGGCAAGGTGTGAATTTTGTTACCATTATTTTGTCAGTCTTTGTGACTATTTAATGCTTGTATTCGATTTCATTTTATGTAGACAATATTACTGGCTGTACCATTTTGTTTGGGTCCATTAGATTTTTGTGACTAATGTTATTTAAAAAAACAGTATCTGCATGTTTTAGTTAAGTATATAAGCATTTGATATTACATTCCTTTTTCTCAACTCAATTTGAAATTATTACCTCTAAAAAGGGACTGCCAATCAATACATTCAGTCTACATCTTCATCAAGGATTAAGTATAGCCTGTCCTTTCAGAGCTCGGACTTTTGTGATAGACGTGTTTTCCAATTTCAGCTCTATGGCATCCTAGCTTTGTATGATTACTGGGCAAACTTACTAAATCTCTCTGAGCCTCAGCTTCATACCCCTTCCCTGTGAGCCCTAATTTTATTTTTTTATTATTTCTTTGATATAGTCTTACATATTAGAGTGAATCATTGTTATACATTTGTGCATCCATGGATATTGACATAGTAAGGGCCAATCCTAGTCCAGGATCTCCCCTGCTTCATCCATTCCCTGATCTCCTCTCTTCTCTGTAATACCCCAATGGTATAATTGAAAATGAGCACATACATGTATAATAATTTTTGAAATTTCTGAGTTTCTCTGTCTGCCTGTGTATACTTAGGCTTCTCATGGGAGTTGAGTATTCTCAGTTGTATTGATAAGCCTCCTCCCCTCTCTGCCATCCTCCCTTCTCCCCCAACCTTCATAGTTATGGTTCCCCCAGCTTATGTGAAATTTCAACTGTGGTGAGTTTATTACGTAAACTTACCTAACTTTCACCCTGTCTTAGGTTCTACTTTAGCCTCCACATATGAGAGAAAACATTCGGCCCTTAAGTTTCTGCGTTTGGGATATTTCACTCAGCGTATTTTTTTTCCATTTCCATCCATTTGACTGCAAATGTCATAATATCTTTGTCTCTAATAGTCGAACTCCATTGAATATATGCCACGGTTTTTTAACCCTTCATCCACCGAGGGGCACCTGGGTTGGTTCCATAGTTTAGCTATTATAAGTTGGGTGCTATAAACATTGATGTAGCCGTTCTCTGTAGTATGCCAATTCTAGCTCTTTTGGGAAAACACACAGGAGTGGGATAGCTGGATCATAAAGTGATTCCATCCCTAGTTTTTTAAGGAGTCTTCACACTGCTTTCTAGAGTGACTGTACCAGTTTGCAGTCCCACCAACAGTGCGCCAGTGTTCCTTCTCCCCACAACCCCTCCTGCATTGGCTGCTGTTCATAGCCTTCATTTTTGCTACTCTAACTGGAGTGAGGTAGAATCTCAGTGAAGTTTTGATTTGCATTTCTCTGATTGGTAGTGATGTAGAACATTTTCTCATATATTTATTGGCTTTTTGGATTTCCTCTGTTGAGAAGTTTCTGTTTAGTTCCCTAGCCCTTTTATTAATTGGATTATTTGTGGTTTTGGTGTTCAGTTTTTTGAGTTCTTTGTATATTCTGGATATTAGTTCCCTATTAGAGGCATAGCAGGCAATGATTTTCTCCCATTCTGTAGTTTCTCTCTTGACACTTTAGACTCATTCTTTAGCTGCACAGCGGCTTTTCAGTTTAATGGCATCCCACTCGTTTATTCTTGACTTTAATGCTTGCACCATGGGAGTCTTGTTAAGGAAGGAAGTCCTACACTGATGTGGTGGGTTGTTGATCCTATTTTTTCTTCTAGCAATTGTATAGTTGCTGGTTTAATTCCTAATTCTTTAATCCATTTCAATTTGACTTCTGTGCAGGGTGAGAGATAAGGATCTAGTTTTATTTGTCTGCTGTCCAGTTCATCCAGCACTATTTGTTGAATGAGCTGTCTTTCCTCTGTGTTATATTTTTGCCCCCTTCGTCAAATATTAGATGGTTAAAGACTTGGGCGTTTGTCTCAATATCTTCTATTCTGTTCCATTGGTCTTCATGTCTGTTTTGATACCAATACCACACTGTTTTTGTTACTATAGCCCTATAGTATAATTTTAGGTCAGGTATTGTGACACCTCCTGTTTCATCTTTCTTGCTTAGTAATGTTTTGGCTATTCTGCTATGTTACAAACCAGCAAGAAAGCCCTCACATGTGCTGTCCCTCAATCTTGCACTTCTTGGGTTACAGAATCATGAGCCAAAAAAAAATTCTATGTATTATATATTACCCAGTCTGTGGTGTCCTGTTATAAAAGCATAAAACAGACTAAGACAGAAAATGTTACTATCTTCTACCATCATTTCTTCTATTTACCTTTAATACTCTGGAAACTTCATATTAATTTAGAAACATTGAAAAAGTTGAAAAGTAAAAATGTAAGTACTTTGAAGATAAAGAAAATATAGAATTAAAGAAAAGGATATATTTTTGATTTTCTAATTAGTGTGGTCTCTAGGGTTGTGGACCTAGAGGGACAATGGAGAAAAGATAAAAATTCAGAGGCCTTTACAATGTCTCCAGAGGTAGGTGGGTTACATAAAACATGGACAAGCAATTAATTGGCTTCCTAAGCCAGCTCTAACAGCTTCCTGGTTTGCAAAAATTGCTTCAGTGTTCAGGAAGTAGATTGTTGATGGTATTAGTTTTAATTTTGTTGAGAATTTGTCTTTTTCTCTGCCTTGGATATCTCAGTGAGTAATCAGAACAGAGGATGAGTCAGGGGTAGCCTGTGAGATGCCACTTAGACTGAAATTATTTGTCTGCTTTTTTATCACTAGCCTCATTATTTTTTTCACTTGAATTATTATAACAGCCAATCAACTAGTTCCCAGCCCCTTTCCCTTCACACTCAAGACCCAACATACTGCTACCTGGCAGATTCCATAACTATAGCTATAACAACAAATTCTTCATCTCCCTTTGCTTTTAGGTGCCACTAGCATAAAATCAACTTCTTCAATTTGATAAAAAAAAATCAGTCAAAATCTGGGCCTATTTCCAATTTTATTTGGAAATAAATTTACTCTCCTCAGTCTACCCATTTTCCTCTCATTATGTCATATTGAGTGTTTCAATAATGTCCAGATCCTGAAGTCCCTTTCACCTTCCTATACTTTCTTCAAGTTGTTCTTCCTGTTTTAAAGGTACTAGGAAATTTTCTTCATGTAGAAAATCACTATTTTTCAAGACTCATTTCAAGTGTCATTCAAAAGTTATGAATCTGTAAGAGGTATTCTATAGTTTCCCAAATTTATTTGATAAGCAAACACTTTCTCCCCAGTCAAATCTGTGGAGCTCTTTTTATAGAACTAATTTGAGGAAAGAACTAGGCTACAGCACTGATTATAAAGCTACAGCGCTGGAGAGACAGGGAGCTTTAAGAATAGACCAAGGTGAAGACTGCAAATTTAAGCTGGATCTGGGTTGAGTAGATGATCTTCAGACTGTACAATAGAACCCAGATATCCTGATAAGGGTGGCAGAAAAAATAACTTAAGAACTGTTGAAAAGTCAGTGTTTGAAAATTATTTTATTCTATTTTCGTCTCAAAGGAGAATTCTTCTAGTTACCTGCTCATATAGATTGTTTTTGTCCTCTGGTTCTGTTCATGGGTAGCCTTGATATCTTATTTCATCTCATGATAGATAGCTGCTGGTTTAGTTTAGATGGAATACAAAGCATAATGGACATTTCCATTGTATGATCACTTGGTATTTCATGGTCAAGACACGCTGTTTCCACCAGAGCTCAATGTGGGCAAGAGTTACTTTTCAAAAGTCATATAATCTGTGTGGCAATTGTGACCTTGATCCAGAAACCAAGGGCCTGTATCATGGTTCTGCTACTGAGATTTGTCATAAGCTCCACATGTCACCATTTACCAGTGCTGAAGTGTCTGCTGGGTCATATGGCCTGCAGCACAACCCATACCAGCTATAGAGCTCTTCCTTGCATGCACTCAAGCTGGTAGTACTTCATACCATCAAATACAAGAATAATTAAGGTATTATCAGGAATATTCTGCCTCCAGAATGCAATGCACTCCACCAGATATTGTGCTTCCTTCTTTGTGGAAGGATTTAAATAAGGTTACAAATTGTCTTTTACTTTGGAGGGGATACTTCAACATCACCCTCTACACCAAAACTCCAAGATTTTTACTCATACAATAGGTACATAAGTCTTTACAAGATTTAATTCACACTCTTCCAACTTTCAACCAAAATGGCTTATTGATGCGTTCATCATGTTAGCCAATTCTAAAGTTTCTGGCCAGCTTAAAATAATATCATTGATTTAGTAGATCAATGTAGTCTTAAAAATATCCAAATGGTCCCAATCTTCTTAGATTATATTAAGGGAGAGGCCAGGAGAGTTAACTAGCCCCCAAATAACTACATATTGTTGCCTCTTTCATGTAAATGAAAACTGTAATCTTGATTTCTGACTGGAACATAAGAAAGTATTTATCAAATGAATCAGCTTATACCATGGACTTTAAATCACATTAAATGATTCTAGAAAAATAACAAATTGGAACAACTGCTGAAATTAAGACAACTATTTAACTGAGTTTGAAAAATCATACTGTCTCCTTCAAAATCTAACATATTTCTTTAGTGATTAAACTAGTGAATTAAATGGAAACAAAACAGAGACCATTACTCTGTGCCCATTGAAGTGAACACTATGTACAGGTAGCTATTTAGATTTAAATTTGAGTAAGTTAAAATAAAATAAAATTAATTATTAAAGATTAAAATTAAAAATTAATTTCTTCAGTCACCCTACCCCTATTTCAAGTGCTTAATAGAAACATCCAACACTGCAGAAAGTTCTACGGACAGCACTGCTTCAGATCTGTAATGGTATTAATGTTTTGTCCCCTTCCCCAGTCTGACCGCAGGAAGCATGTGTAGTTTCAGGGGCTTCTATTTGGACTTTCCCTGTGTGAAAGCTCATTTATTATAGACCAAGAACCTGATGTAGAGAAGGGTTAAGTCAACTATGAAGTATGATAATCTCAGTTGAACATTCACAAAATAGGAATATGACCACCAGATAGGTCAGTGGACCCAGATTGATCATGACTCCTTTTATTAACTGGTTCCCAGAGAGCTCCAGTCTAACAAGGGAATTGCAATGACACTTAACTTCTTCAGATGTTAGTGTCAGCTTGGACCTTTAGTCTAACTCTAACACTCCTAGAAATATTTGGCTCTTCCCCTTCTCTCAGGACAGCTACCTTAGTAAAGGAACACATGTCTCTTTTAGAAAGTTCTGACAGTATCACTACAAGGAATACTTGTAATATATCACAGGGTCCGTTCTTTGACACCATGTCTGCAAAATGCCAGAAGTTAGGAATTAGACAAGGGATTCTTTATTAGGACAAGAGTCCTTAGTCTCTGGGTCATCCATTCTTGCCTTCTTCTGATGGTTTAAGCTAAGCAGTAGCCATGTTGGCTACCCATGTATTTTTCCTTTGTGGAGTCTTGATAATTTTCTACAAGTCATGTCCTTTGGTTGTTAACTCCAACCTGTATCTTATTATGATAATTATATAAACCTGGCTTTTTGCATATAAGCGTTGCCACATGGTCTTTACTGTTTGAAAATACTATCTGTTTTGTAATGGCCCTTCCATGTTAGCCCTGCCTATCAGGAAAGAGCCACCAATGAGCTTTTTATTTAAGTGTGTGCTCTTCTGACAAGTGCATTCCATATGTCCACTCCATGAAACATAATCACTAGGGGACTCTTCCAGCTTTATATATCTACTAGTATGACCTCTTCCTTGAATTTTTCAGTTCCTTTCTTCAATGTCTGCCAAGACAATCCTGACACTTCAGTGATACTTAGTGGGGGGCCATCACCATTTTCCCATGCTGTTAGGAGCTATTCCAGTTGCTGCAACCCTCTCTTGGGGTCTTTTCCAGGAAATTAAGTATTATGTAGCTCAGAAAAGCACTCTCATATAAATTCTTTCCTAATCAAGCTCATGATCTGCCTTCTTTAATCAAGGACTCTCAACATCCAGTCCTTTCTAATAATTGCTGACTAGTTATGAAATCTCCTTTGTGAACAGTCTCTTTTTTCTTTACTAGGCTCACATGACCCTGCAATGACTTATAAGGTTATAAGTGTATTGACCAGGGGATGGAGGTGGGATAGACTTGGAGGTTGACATTGTCATTAGATGAGGAGGAGAGTTCTAGGAATTGTTCTTCCCCAAGGATCAATAACCAAGGAGAAACCTCCTTCTACATTCAATGACTGGTTAAGTAAGGGATATGTCTCTAATGAGTCATTTAATGCCTGAATTTCCTGTAGATCTTCTGAAGTCTCAGCAGTAGTTGTCTTGTATCAACTACTCCCTCTGCCCAGTCTTGACTCATTTATATGCTCATAATTGCTATTACTTAGGGGACTCTTCTATACTCTCCCCCCACCTTTTTTGGTACCAGGGATTGAACTCTATGGCACTAACTACCAAGCCACATCCCCAGCCACTACCTCCCCACCTTTTTCTTTAAATTATGAGATGGGGTCTTGCTAAGTTGCTTGGGGCCTTGCTAAGTTGCTGACACTGGCTTTGAGCTTGCAATACTCCTACCTCAGCCTCCTGAGCTGCTGACCACCACACCTAGCTTCTTCTATATTCTTACTGCATGCAAGCCTCCATCTCAGAGACTATTTCTCAGGGAACCCGAGCTAAAGAATATATGTAAATTTTACTTGTCATCTTATTTCTTATTGTGTACCCCTTTCATTTGACCCCACCCAAATTATAGGTAAAATGCTGAAACTCATCACCACGTAAGAGTAATGTCAAAAACCAAATAGCAAGATAAACTATCATGAAAAACACTGAAAATGAGAAGAAGAGTTAATGTAATATTTCAGAGGAGCATGGTACTAGTGGGGTGTGTTGTTTGCAGAAGATGGAGGAGGAAGCTGAGGGGGTGGTATACGAACTAGAGAGAGGAAGATGGAAAGAAAATTGACATCCAAAAGGTTTCAGGGAAAGAGTAAAGTGATGAGAATACAAGCAAAGCCTGATTAAAGGTAGCACCCGATTAGAGGTCACTCGGGTGGCAACACGTTAAGAGACTGTCAGTCAGGAGAGCGTATAGGTGTTGCACCGCAGTATATTCAGTCTAGATGAGAATTGATAGAACACCTGGTGTTTCATCCTCTTGGCTGAGACACATCACACCTCATTAATGGTGTATCTATTCCCTTTCTTCCCTCAGCAAAACATTAAAAACTTGAGATGAAAGCTTGCCATTCTAAAACATATTTGGCTCAAAGAAAAGATGCTTCCCAGGACTACAAAAGATCTTTCTTTAATGAAACTTTAATTAAACTTTGCTTTAATTTGGATCACAATGAAGAAAATAAGGAACATTTCATCTTGCCCCAAGTGGAAAGTGTCAGTGTGCATCCCCCATAAATAAAGTGTTGGCATTTAAATGTCTTGCAATCTTTTAGCACTTTTAGTCCTACTGATAATTGACTGGAGCAACAAAATCAATTGTTTGTAATTTCATTAACAAGTAGATATATCTTTAGGATGGATACAACTGCCAGAAATATATTTTTGAATGCCTTCTAAGGAGAAAGAAACATGGTAATTAGAAGGGCAAAGCCTGAGCCAATCAAATTTGGAGACCACAGTTCAGTCCTTAAGGTTAGTAAAACAATAACTGACATCATCTTTAGTCCCTCCCTAAAGAAGCAACCAAATGGCAGCATGTAATTAGCATGAATTAGTACTATTCAGAGAAATTCTTAGGTGCTAAATATTTGAAGTTATCCACAAAGAATACGTATTTGAAAAATATCAACTTAAGACTCAGTTACGGCATTTTGAATGTGTCATGATTGGAATCTGTTCTCTTTCAAGGAGAATGTTCTTACTGTCAATACAGTGTCTGTTACCTCTCCACTGAGAAGTGGTACATATGCCTCAGATTTGCCATTGACCACAGCACTTGCCAAGGAACGATGGGAAATATGTCCTCATTTGTACAGAGTTGGAGAAGAAAGTTCACCATTTTTGAAACAAGAACTTAGATGCCTCCTGTGTACTGAACATTTTGGCAGGTATGTGGATCACAGAGTAGAATGAGAGAGATGCATCCAGCCTTGACAATTGTGAAGTGTTTGTTAATGGATATATTTTCCCCAAACATACCTTTCTTAATCATTTTGCTCCAGCAGGACAAAAAAAACTGGGAAAAGATTGCTTTCTAATCTGGGACAAGAGTCTGTAAACAATGATTATTGGGCCGAATCCAATCTTCTGTTTTTGTCAATAATGTTTTATAGGAATTTAGTCATGCTCATTTTTCTGTTTTTATCTCTGGCTAATTTTATGTTACAGCCAGAGTTGAGTAGTTGTGACAGAGTATGACTCACAAAACCCATTTGTCATCTGGACATTTAAAAGCAAATGCAGAAATCCTTGATTTAAGGGAAGAAACATCACATTTGAAAAGAGATTCTATATGTCCAGTACCTAGTACCAGCAGCAAAGCAATGTAGTAGCCAGAGGAGTCACTAAAAGGCCTTGGTTCATGTTGCTTAAAATACAGCTTAAGTGACTGGAGCAATGGCTCAGCAGTCACGGCGCTTTCCTGGAATGCATGAGAACCCAGGTTCAAACCTCAGCACCACATACACAACAAAGTGTCAGAGCAGGGAAAGTCACATTAAAAAACTAAACAAAGTTGATTCTCTATCTCTCACTGTCCCTCTCTCTTTAAAAAACAATGCTGCTTAAATTTATGAAAACTTCTGCTCAGAATGATTCCTTTCAAGGCATGCCCATTCCTTTCGTATGTACAAATGACACATAGACATATATATTGGACGTACACTTACAACTTGCCTTAGGATTACTGCACAATCACTACACCAAATATGCTATTAATATTCCACACGTTCTATTAATTTTCCACTGGCAGTCAAGTTATTCCTCTCCTAGGCCCTAAATACTTTGGTGAGCTTCAATACAGTGAGCATCTGATTGGGAGAAAAAATAAGTTTCTAAAAGGAGAAGACAAGGTAAGGCAAGGTTAGAATTCATTCTCTGTGCTCTGCCTGCACTCCCAGAACATCCTACCACTTGGAATGATTTCCGTTCTTCCCTCTCTGACAGATAGGAACAATGTATTCCTGGTCTACAGATCTATAGCTGCTGTGTATGGATGAGGGACCCTGAAACAGCATATGTATCCTTGAGAACAAATGTCTCGGTACTCAGGGACTTCACTGGTGATACAGCTCAAGATGGCCTAGAAATGATAAGAGAGTGAAAAGTGATCTCTCAAATCACAATGGCAAGACAATTCTCTTGATCTATACTACCTTTAATAGAATATTATTTTGAGGCATTAATCATGAAAATGAAGAATGTATGAACCGCAGACTTCAGTGGTGGGAAGCACACCAGGAATAAAAAAGGTGATTTACAGCTCAGCTGATGTTCAGAGGGTGACCAGAAGCAGCTCACCCCTGAAGACCAAGTACATACAAACCCTCCACTCTCCTCTGTGGACCTAGAGCCCACCACATACAGAAGGAAGGGGAAAGGCAAGAATCATAATGCTGCTGAATATAACACCTGCAAAAGCTGTTAAAAGTTCAGATTTGGCCAAGTTTAAATATATGTTTAAATGACTTTGACTGAATTTAGGCTCACCCTGAATTGTCAAAATTGTTTTCTGGCATCAGCCAAAATGACTGCAAGAGCTAAATTAAATTTTAGAAATTAAAAAGGTATGTTTTTGCATATGTGTCAACTGAGAAATTCAGGTCAGTCCAAGGACAATAGTACTAGATTTTCTCCCTACATTTTTCATTTCTTTTACATGGCATAAATGGCTCTAACCCAAGTCAGATTGGAAGGAGGGTAAATTGAGAGCAGAATTATAAATACTATGGTAGGAAAGCACATCAATCATAGTCACAGTGTATCTCTCCTTTACCTGGCAAGGTCTTGGGCTGCTGTACTTTAATGGCTCTCCAATGTCCAGAGAGTAAACATTTTCAAACGTGCCCCAGCCTTACAGTTTTTTTGAACTATCAAGACTCCAAAGTCTGCAGCCAGAAAGGGGACCCACAGTAACTTCTTAATTGTGTCCACTGTAACACATTTTAGACAAGGGAAATTCAAGATGTCTTTTCTTCCACCCAATAGTTCGTGCTTATTTCCACAGTGGCACTCATTAAATCATTTTTAATTGTCTGTCTTCCACCTTTCTCCTACCACTCCTAATAGACTAGAAAGTGCTTGGAAAGTGGAAGCAGGTTCTTTAATTGTTGTGGTCCTAACACTAAGCCAGTCAGAAAAATAAACAAATGACCCTTTATAAATCCCCCAAAGTCAAGTCCATTTAGCCAACCTCTCCTTTTACTGCTTTTTTCTTCTTTCCAGTTCTCCATTCGTTTTTTGTTTTTAGTTCTAAGAAATAATAAGCAGTTTGTCTTCACAACCTAGGAGTTATCATGCCATATATTACAAGGCAAACCCTGAGAACATGCTTCGGAACGTGCTGATATCTGGCGGAGTCACAGCTTCCGCATCCTTTCAGCCTGTGGGTGACTGAGCAGGAGCTAAACCATCGGGAACCCTTGCACAGGTCTCCTCTGGTTGTGATTCGTCTTCTGAGTTCATTGTGCCAAAGAAATAGCATCATGTCCTACACGAGTCACAACACGAAGAAAGATGAGAGCTACTAAGAAATGTTGCAGTCCCCACACCCCTCAAAGCTGCTGCCTGGGTTTTCACAGATACATGAGGCATTTTGGAAACTGAGTTCCCGGCTCATGGAAACAGTAAGAAGTGTAGGCTCCAAGCAGCATACTCTGAGGCTGTGGCTCCATGGAACATACTTTCCTTCTGCCTCTAATTCATGGCACAGAAAGGAACCACCTATGTCAGTTTGTGGCTTCCCTTGAAGTGACATTTTGCTGTAGTGTCTCCGGATACAGTAATAAAATGTTGTGAACTCACTTGTAAAAAGTGTCCTGTCATTCTTAACATCACCACACAGGCCCATATAGCCCAAGGTCCATCAAATGAAAAATCTTGTGCAGTAAGGATCAATTCAGCAGGCCTAGGTTGCTCAAATCCTGGACATTCCCAGGGGATCCTTGGGAGCTCCTGGGAGAAGAATGTCAGCCCTCTGAGCAGTCCACCTGGTAAGAGTGTTTTTGTATGTGTCAGGCCTTAGAACCAGTGGTACCAGTTTGATTAGATCATTAATATGATCTAGGATGAAAAATCTCTTTTTAACCTGGTGGGTTGGATTCTGAGCACTGAGATCAGTCACCCAAGTGTTGCATGTCTATATGACTAACCCCAGTGAAAACCCTGGCCTCAAGGCTCAGGTGCACGTCCCGGTTGGCAAATACTTTGTTTTGTGACATTATAAGCTAACTTGGCATAGCTTGAACTTTTCTCAAGTATCTCCTTTGTTTTCTTCAGTTTGGAGGTTATAAATGCAGTCCTACAGATTTCCATTTTCATCCCTAAGTTTGATCTTTAAAGTCTTCCTCCCAAAGCCACCCAATTGAGCTGAGAGATCCTGTCTTCCTCTGGGTCTGCCCAGTCCCTTTTCATCAACCTTTAGCATCCCAGATGCTCCAGTACTGTGTGTGAACCTTTGAGTCCTTTCTAGTCACCTCCCCTCTGACCTGTTATTATGCTTAGTCATCCCTGCAGCAAGGGCCATTGTCAAGCCAGTATTCCAAATGTGTCCCTATTTCTACCCTCCAAATAGTTCACTTATGTTCTCAAGATAATCTGCTTTTCTACAAAGAGACAAACAAAAACTAACTACAACATTTTAAAAACCCAAATGCATTTCAGAATAAAATTCTGTTTCTCTCCAAGACCATGATTATTTTACACTCCAAAGAAAATTCGATATTCTTTCTTCCAATATTGCAATATATTTGGGCCTAAAACCAACACTATATTTGTGAAGACATTTTTGTTTGGAAGAGCCAAAAAGCCTTCTCAGTAACTGTATTATGTTTCTATGGCGCTATAACCCATTACCACGAATTTAGCAGCTTTAAGCAGCATGTCTGTACCATCTCACCTTTTGTTGCTCAGAGGCTGGATTATCTGATTTCTCAGTCTCAGGTCTCATGAGGCCCAAAGGAAGGATTCAGCCAGGTCGGCTCTGGTTGGGAGGTCTTGGAGGAAGATTACTTCAGGGCTGAGTCAGGCAGTGCCTGTCAGAAGACTCCTAGCAGTGGAATACCGGGGTTCTTGAGTTTTGCTGGTTGTTAGCTAGAGGTCATCTTTAACTCCTAGAGACCTTTTTCTCCAGTTCTTGCATGGGGGTAACTACATCACAGCACTGAAATTCTGCATCTTTCTCACACACTTAGAATCTCTCTAACTTATCCCTTTTGACATGAATTTTCTGACTAGCCAGAGAAGTTTCTCTGCTTTTAAAGTTTATGTGATTAGATTAGTTCCACATACAATCCAGGAGAATCTCCTTATTTTCATGTTCAGAATCTTAATTATATTTGTAGTGTCCCTTTTGCCATGTAAAGTAACGTGTTCTCAGTCTGGGGATCAGGGAATGGACATCTTTGAGGAGCTATTATTCTGTCTAAACTGTCTAATGAGTAGATTGAGCTTTAGAGACAAACTATTAACTCATATGCAGAACTCTGTGACTCTCCATCTTGGCGTCACTTTCTCTGATTTAGCTTTATTTCTAGGTGTTCCATGTGATGAGAAAGATGGTCACAGCAGCTGTCAGCTGACAGTTTCAGTTAAGAGGTAGACATCCTGGGTTTCAGATGAACACAGAAATCCTGTCTTCAGCTTGATTCCCCATGGGATGTGATTTCCTCTCTTAAGGGGCTAAAAACACCCATCTCATTACCACAGGCTAGAAAAAACAGACCTGGGTCCCTGAAGTTGGAGCTGTAATTCTTTGAGAGGACAACAGTTGGAAGAGTATGCCATTGGACACAAACAAACATAAAAGTATAGATATGATGATAATGAAAGTCATCTAATCTTCCATACACTGGGAAAAAAAGCTTATTGCAAACAGGTAGTCTCAGTTCTTATACTGATCCAAGGAATCAAAATAGAAATATGTATTTCAAGTTCAAAATTGGGTTGATTTGATCGTAGTCATAACAATCAACATATTTTGAAATCTCAGTGTCTTTAAAGAAGTGTGTATGAGTTAGTACATATTTTGTCTACACACAAGAGAAAACAGCAATTAAAATAAACAATAAGTATATGTGTTCCATCACATAACAAAATACAAGGAAGTAGTGTAATTTTAGGAGTGGGAAAGCAAACAAGTCCTCAAAGACTCAAATTCTTTCTGTTTTGAAGTCTTGTTATACTTATTTTGAAGTCTTCCCCAGTGCCCACCTTAATGGGAGTTGAACCTAGAGGGATCTACCACTAAGCTACATCCACAGCCATTTTTGATTATTAGTTTGAGACAGTAAGTTCCCCAGGCTGGCCTCAATTTGCAATCCTCCTGTCCAGTCCTCCTATCCCCGACTGCCAAGTAGCTGGGATTGCATGTGTGTACCACATGCTGGGCTTATTTCTCCAGAGTTTTCAATTTCTTTTATGCTTAATATCCTCAAGGTCCTCAGATGGCTAACTCAGTTCAAGAACCACCTGTGCATAACAAAGTCAAGAAGGAGAAAAAGAAATATTCCTTTCATATGTCTGTTTTGCAACTGAGGAAATCTTCTCCTAACATTTCATTGGCTAGAATTATGTCACATGATTATGTCTCAACCAATCAATTGTCAGGGCAAATGAAACCACTGCTTGACTAGGACCAATCAAGAGTCTCACCTACAGCTACCTCTCCAGAAGAACATGGGCACTCTTGGCATGGTAAACAAAATCACACGTCTATTAGCACAGCATAAGGAAGAAATGACTACTGGGTCAATGACCGCTTGTGCTTTTGAGAGGGTGACAAAAACTGTGCTTGCCATAAGATGCATGGGTAATAAAAGAGTCACAACATTGGACAAGAGGCACAGAACAGCAGTATTGACCTATCAGTGGTCACTCAGCACTTTTTTAATGTATTGAAAGTCTTTCTTTGCAATTATATGACAAAGTTATAGTTCTTTAAACAAGCATAAAGGAAGAAACTGGTCAAAGAAAGCCTCAGAACAAGAAATGAGCGTCATGGGAAAACATGATAAGATAAACAGCATGGGACAAGCAGAAGATCCAAACAGCAAAGATATTATTGCTTATGTGTTCTGCCAAAGAATAATTATCACCAGGTCCGTAGGGAGAATAAACTGCTTGTTAATATAAGAATGTATGTGTGATGGTACATATGACATGAAGCACAGAAAAATATATGCTGTTCTCATGATAGAATATGTGTGTGTGTGTTGTGTGTGTGAGTGTGAATGTGTGTGTGTGCATGCACACCTGTGTCCTTCTACCATTGGTAAGGGCTTAAACAATATGAGAAACCAAGCACTATGCTGCATATCTGTAATTCCAGCTGCTGGGGAGGCTAAGGGAGGAAGATCTTAAATTCAAGGCCAGCCTGGGCAACTTAGCAAGACCCTGTCTCAAATAAAAATACAAGGAGCTGGTAATGTACCATAGTGGAGAAATGTCCCCGGGTTCCATCACCTGTACCACCAAAGGAAAAAAACGAATATGAGAATGTAAGCACAAGAAGTACAGAGATAGTATCTGCTTCTTTTGCTATTTTAGTCACTATCTTAATCCGTAATACAGTTTCTGGTCCTTAATAATCATTAGGGAAACAGAGAGAAAGAGAAAGAGAGAGAGAGAGAGAGAGTGCAAATCTGCTGCTCAGAGTGGACAGAAGTGGAAGAATCCCAAAGGATATCTAAGTTAAGCATACTTCTAGGACAGAATGTTTTAACTTGTCCCTATAACACACCAGCCAAGCAGATGTTATCAAGTCTGACATTCCTTTGTCCATAACTGATAAATGAGTTTTTGATTATAGATAGTTTTAGAACAGTGTATAAGCCTTATTTTCATTACAGTGGCACAATTCTTAACCCTGTGTGTTTGCATACATCCCTGACTCATAAGATTCTTTATGGCAAAGGTTATTTCACATAGAATCATAAGGTAACACCATTAGGGCCATATATTCCTCAGTAATTGTATACCACCATTATTTTCCTTTTGTTATGCCAGGAATATGTTCAATGAAAGTCTAGTTTTTGTTTTTTTTTAAAAAGGTATACAGTGTGTAAGTTTCAGCCAACATAACAAAATCAATGAAATTCCAAGCATGTTTGTGGCTGCATCCTGAATTCATCTTGGGTCTCAAGCAATAGGATACAAATGAAATGGAACACTTCGCCCCGTTCTACAAATTCCCTCTGCAGCTTTTACAGCAACGTGAGTTATGGACCAGCTGAAAGACTCAGAAGCTCAGTGCTTTGTTCAGCTCTTGTTTTGTTACATGTGACAGGCTGGGTCTGCGAGAGGCTGGACTAAATTATGGCTGACTCTAGGTTTGAAGCACCAAGCTCTTTGCATAGATCAGTCCTTCTTTGGGGAGTGGGGATGGGGCAGACTGTGACCACCAGACCCAGGGCAGAGGCCACCCTGTGCTTGTTGACGCTCTGGGCATGTTGCCCGCATCCTTTCCGTAAATGTTCTCTTAGCTATCTTACTCACAAGCTGAATGCTGGAGAGTGACAGGTGCAAGTGTAGACCAGGCTGGCACAGTGTCTGACTGCTTGAATGGCTGGGACTTTCCGTCTGACAGGATTTACCCAGTCATGATGGATGGTGGCTAGAGAACAGGAAAGAGAAAGGGAAGCGAGAAAGGAAGCTAACTGCGTTACACCGTGGGGGTCGGTAACATGCCCACCTATGAAATGATAGGAGAAGCTCAGTATCTGACAAGAGTTGAGGGAATTAAGAGTAATTTGATTACAGGTGCTCAACTGGCATTCATTTTGCTCTTATTATCTGAGAATTCTCCCTTGAGAGAGAGCACTAACCTTCAAAAGGAGCAGATGAATGGCTCTATTAAAAGCGCTGTAGTTTGTTCATGACTCTGAGCATCTGACCATTTTATGAACCCAGTGGAATTGTAAATAGGAAACAGAAGAGAGGAAACGTCTTCCTCCAACAGTGTACAGATGACTATATCTGTCTTTAGTGATTTGTAATCCTAAAAGAATCTGCACATGGACAAAATGACATGAAATCATATCTGCTCCTACAATCTAGTACCCCACCATGAAAGTTTCCCACAGAGAATTTCAGTACCCTCTGATGTCCAACCGTGATGGTTTATAACAAAAAATAAAAGAATAGGATACTTAGACTACACATGCTTGGTGTTTTATATATATATATTATGTATACTCAGTTCATATTATGTATACTTAGTTCACTTTAGCTCAGTTAAAAATAAGTTCCAAGGGAGTTGGAGCAGTGGCTTGGCAGTTACGCCCTTGAGTGGCATGGGCTAGTACGTGGGTTCAAACCCCAGCACCACATACATAAGGAAGTGTCAGAACGATGAAGACCACATGAAAAACTAAATAAAAATGAAATTCCTTCTTTCTTTCTCTGTCTTTCTCACTGTCCCTTTCTCTTTAGTTACGACTGAAAAAGAGCTGAGTACGAAATTATACAACACCAATTTCCCTTCCTCTAAGTAAAAACAGAGTGAAGAATATTTATTTAAAGCCATGTGTCCAATACTGGTATTATTGGTATTGGTTACTTAATCTTTATTTAGAAAAAAGAGTAATGTTTTATTGGTATTATGGCTTGTTTAATAGCTTGCTTTTAGTGTATTGGAGATGAAGATGTAAAAATGTTTGTAGCTTCTCAACAAGAATGAATGCTGCTATAAGAATGTGTAAAATATAGAAGAGTACCCAAAGATTCAAGAAATTCAGGAATCATCATTCATGTGAAATAGAAATAATTTTATAAACTCATTTATTCTCTTCATGACACCTGAATTGAGAGTGAAAATTACCTTAAAATCCTGATAATAGAAGTGTTAAAGGAAAACTCCCCTCATATATCACAATACATTAACTGTATATACATCACAAAAGTATATTAACTTTAGGGGCTGGAGCCATGGCTCAGCAGTTATGGTGCTTGCCTGGCATGGGCAAGGATACGGGTTCAAACCCCAGCACCACAAACACAACAAAGTGTCGGAGCAATGAAAGCCAAATGAAAAACTAAATAAAATTGATTCTCTCTTTCTCTTTCTCTCTCATTGCCCCTCTCTATAAAAATAAGTACATGGATTTTAAAACCTGCTTTACATGTGTGCATTTATACATATTAAAATTAATACCTGATCTCACTCTCCCTCTCTCTTAAAAAAAATACCTGAAAAATGTTAACTTCTTTTAAAAATTCAGCTAAAAGCTATTCAAAAATTTTATTGCTCCAAAGACCACTTTTGAAATGTCCTGAAACTTTTTCATGGTGTATAATAGTTCATTCAAAATATTCTGAGAATATCCAAAAGGCAAACTTAGTTTATTTTTTTCCACAATGAATAGAATAGATCTGGAAAATATCATGAGAACTCTTTAGGTAACTTAAGAATGGGCTTCAAATTAAATTTTAAAAATAGTAGTAATTCACCTATGTTTATTAAGTATTAACTATGCTAACATATAAATTCAAATATATTTTTGCCATTTAATCAAGTCATAAACTGTTCAATAACCTGAAAATAATAACTGCTTGTCATACTTGTATGACATACTCATATGAGTATTAGTTTTGACAAACATATGGTCAAAACACACATGGTCACCTCTTTGTGATTCACAGCCTAAGATCTCATATTTGTATGAATCACAATGGATCTCATAACTTAAAACTGTAAATGTTAGATTTTTTTTGCTTAAAGCATCTAAATTTAAGGATCTGTGCATAATTTGATTTAAGAATGAAGAATGATCTAAGATCTAAGATGTATGACCAGAGACACAAAAAATGTTTCCCACCAACAAACCAAAAACAAAGAATATCTAGAAGATATTTTTCAAATATTTGGCAAGGAGTGCTGGTGCACATTGCAGATGAAAGAAAAAAACTGAGGAAAATGAAAGCTTAGGATGGTACTGCAAGGAAGGGAACAATATCTCGAACGACCACCCTGTTACTCTAGTCCAGACTAGTTTGAACCCTGAAAGTTTCTCTACAATGGGTGAACAAGTGAACAGGAGACCCCTAGCATCTCCCATTAATGTCAATGACACCTGAACATTTTGGTTCCAGGGAATTCTGCAATCCAAGCAGGCTCTGAACCCAAGATGGAGAAATTTCCAGAAATTATATAACTTTTCACTGCTCCAGAGGAGTCCAGTTCACAGTTCACTCTCCTCCACCCAAGGAGCATTGCATGTGCCATTTTGAGATTACCCCTACTGCCCTGGATGCTACTTCCAGGCCACTGGAGTGGCTCAGTCCCTGTGTGACTCCAGAGACTGACAAGCATGACCCACACCACACAGGTGTCCTGTCCCTGCTGCCTAGAGCACAATGCTATACCCACCCTGGACACATTGGAGTGCTCCTAACCCTGTACAGCCCCCCAAAACTGATAAGCTCACAGTATCATATGTTCACCCAGGCCTGTCACAGTGGCCCACACCTACATGCCACAGAGACAAAAGGTTCCTTCCCATTGCTATGGCATTCCACAATATACAAGCCCTCCAGAGTGGCCATGCATAGGCACAATAGCCCTGCTG
This sequence comes from Aplodontia rufa, assembly GCA_004027875.1. Lineage (NCBI taxonomy): Eukaryota > Metazoa > Chordata > Mammalia > Rodentia > Aplodontiidae > Aplodontia > Aplodontia rufa. The sequence goes on along the minus strand of PVKS010005562.1, from coordinate 15,986 downwards.
CGACATGAACGTTGCCCCTAGAACCCTTAAGTTGACGATGGAGAAGGATGGATCCCCTGCCTCTGCTGTCACCTACACTGAGACCAAAGCCATCAATCACAGCTGAAGAAACTACATGGAGACTACCCTACTGCACCCAACTGGAATCAAAACTAATGTAGTCTACCAAACATGGTAGGGCACATCCTCAAGGGAAAGTCTTTTATTACAGAAACCACCCTGCAGGTTGGTAGAGAAAGCATATCTGCTAGATGTGCACACACCAACATAGAGACACAAGAAGTATAAAGAAACAAGGTAGCATGATGCCTCAAAAAATAACCCAGTAAGTCTCAGAAAACAGATCCCCCAAGACAGAAAATCAATGAAATGCCTGAAAAAGAATTCAAATAATCGTTCTAAAGAATCTCAACAAAATTAAAAAAATACAGACAGATAAGTCAACAGAATTATAACAATTCATGATCTGACTGAGAAATTCAGTGGAGATGGAGTGGAGTGGAGAAACAAACAGAAACCTTTGAGTTGAAGAACTCAATAAGTCAAATAAAATAGAGTGGAGAACCTGACCAACAAATTAGATCAAATAAAAGAAGGAATTTCTGAACTTGAAGACAGGTCTTTGGGAATAAAGACTCAAATTTTAAAATAATAATAATAAATGAAAAATAATGAATAAAATTACAAGACCTAAAGGAGCACTGTTAAATTAAGAAATGCTCAAATTGCGAGTTTTCCAGAAGAGAAGGAAAAAGCTGTACAAAAATCAATGAAATAATAGTTGAAAACTTCCTTAATCTTGAAAATAATATGCACATATAGACCAGGTTCCTCTTTCTTTTCAAGAAAGAGAGAAAGAGAGAATCAATTTTATTTTAATTTTTCATGTGGCATTCGTTGTTCTGATGCTTCATTGTGTATGAGGTGCTGGGGCTCAAATCCACGTTCTTGCGCATAGCAAGCAAGCACTGTAACCAAGCAAGGTTCCTTTTTCTCACGTATTATAATCAATCCCTCAAAGTCTGAGTAAAAGAAAATTTAATTTCATTGCTATTGCGAATAGTGTTGCAATAAATTTGGAATCTAAAGTATAAGATGGCTCCAGTGTTTGTTTGTTGGGTATTTGGTCCGGATGATACAAAATCAACCAGTATGTCCATTAGCAGATTAATGGATAAAGAAAATATGGTATATCTGCACAAAGGAATGCCAGTAAAAAGAATGACATTCTGTTATTTGTGGTAAAATAGATGAAACTAGAGGACATAGTGTTAAGTAAAATTAAACCAAAGAGAGAAAGAAAAATGCTGGATTATCTCATGCATATGTGGAGGTTCAAATAATTGATATCAAATAAAGAGAGTAGAGTAATATTTACTAAAGGCTGGGAAAGTTAGTGGGAAGGGACTTTGGAGGCAGGTTGGATAATAGGCAGCAAAATACATTAAGATAGAGGGAAGAGGGTTTTGAGCTGTAGCTCAGTGGTAGAGTACTTGCCTGGCACACACAAGGACCAAGGTTTAAACACCAGCACCACATAGACAACTAAGTGCCAGAAAAACTAAAACCAGATGAAAAAATAAATACAAATGATTAATTCTACCTCTCTCTTTTTCACTCTTGTTCTATCTTAAGAAAAAAAAAACAGAGGGAAGAAGTATTTCACAGCTGAGTAGGGTGACTATTGTTTACAACCTATTATGTATTTTAAGAAAAACTAAAAGAAAGTAGTTTGAAAGATGCAAACATAAAGAAATGATAAGATGATGGAAATGCTAATCAACCTGATTTGATCATTATGCATCATATTCATGAACTGAATCATCATCCTGTACCCCATAAATATGTATAATTATGTCACTAAAAAAGAAAAAGAAAATTATTAAAAAGAATTTTACTGTGGCAGAAAGATATACTACTCATCAACTATCAATGAGCTTTCTAAGCTTTCCTAGTCATGCAACCATTACATGATTCATGTCACTACATTCAACCAATGAGCTAGGAGCAGATTGTCACTTCTTAGGAAAGGATGAAAGGATAGGCGTGAGTTCTCTATATCCTCTCCTGCCCTGTGATAGTCACTTGTAAGTTTTCAAATGGCAAAGCCTCCTGTATTATGCTGAGCTCCTGAGTAACTGCATGTAGCAGAGTCTCCTCCACCAAACAGCATTAAATTACACATGAGTGAGAGACTTTTCAGTATTAGATCAGACATTCTGGTGCTGATTTTGAATCTCATTGTAACTTGGTCTATTTTGATTCATGCAAGCAGTTTCATATTAAAGACCTTAGAGAATCAAAAGCTGTCACTGCACTCAAAGCACATTCTCTTTCATGCCGATGTCGATAAACTGCAAAGCCATCAGGTTATGGTTAAATACTGTACATGGGAAATAATGATAAAACTAAACTTTTTTTATAAACACTTTCTGATTTGCCAAAGTCATCTAATAGGTTCTACTACTTGAGATCAGAAAGATGGAGAATATTAGGTCAGCTTCAGACATATTCAGCCTCAGTGAGATACAGGACTGCTCCCAAAGTATTCATTTATGCCACAAATATTGATTGAATACCTGTTATATATGGCAAGCACTCATCTCACTATGGTGGATGCAAGGCAAGCAAAAAATAGACAGGGCCCTTATTCTCAGTCAAAACTCAGTTGCCATATGAACCGAAATAAAAATATGTTACACAAATAAACCAAAAGCCAAAATAATAATAAAGAGACGATGATGAAAGGCATTGTCAAAATGAATACAGATCACAAAGAACCAAACACCAATACACAAAAATAGGAAAGGAAATGATTTGGTAAGTCAGAGGAGTCATTTAAGTCAGGGGATAAAGCATACCAAAGACCGAGGGGAGAAGCAGCAGCATATGTGATGAAATGAAAGAATAGCAAGCTGGGATAGAAAGAGCTACAGGACCAGTTTTGCAAGACATGAAGAAGATAGAGGACGGAACTTGCAGGTCTTTGTGAAATTCCTGCCGCAAAATTTTTTTTCATTATCTCCAGCGCAATGTAAATTACTGAATCAAAGCTTTAAGTTTAGAAGAAGCAACTACGATCAGATATGCTTGTGGAAAAGATCACTGATTCTGCACTGAAAGAGGGAAGAGTGAATGTGGGAAGAGAAGTTAGGATAGAACTATTTCTGAGGCTTCTGTCAACATTCAGGTTGCATTGAACATTTCCCTAAGTAGCAGCTCACTATCACATATTGACCAGTGATAAATGATGGTTGTAATGTCTCCATATTGTTGCCAGCACTTGTTATGTTCTGTCTCTATTTAAGCCATTCCAGTGGATAGGAAGTGATATATCATTATGATTTTGATTCATATTTCCTTGATAAATAAAGATGTAGAGTATCTTTTCATGTGCTTATGGATCAGTTTTCTGTTTTCTTTGGAGAAATGTCTATTTAAATATTCTCATTTTTAAAAAAGATTTTTTTGTTTTCTATTAAGTGATTTTTTTAAAAGTGATTATCTCTTCTGGATATAAATCATTTTTCTTATCTGTGATTTAAAAGTATTTTTTCTAATCTTTGGCACATCATTTCACTTTCATAATAGTCTCTGGAAATGAAAACTTTTAAATTTTATGTAATCCAATATATCCATTTTGTTATTACTTGTGTTTGGTATTATATCTAAAAAATTATTATTTAATTCAAGTTTATGAAGGTTTAGGTAAATTTTCTTCTAAGTGTTCTAAATTTGAACTCTTACATTTTTGGCCATGATCTATTCTGAGTTTGTAGTAAGTGGTCAAACTCATCTGTTTTATGAATATATCTAATTATTTGTTAAATATTTGTTTTAAATGTTTGTAAAATGTTTGTTTTAAAAAGTCAAACAAAGTCGTGATCCAATGATTGGTGCTATCACATAGCTGCATTTAAAGAAGTAAACCTGGCTAACAACAACAACAAAACATTTATATTTTCATTCCAGGAGAAAAATTACTCCTAAGATATAGATAAGACTCAAGAAAGTCCAGAAGAAAGTAAAAATCAAAACTAAAAAACAAAACAAAAAAATATTAAAAGAATAAGAGGAAGTATAAGAACAATGATTTCTCAAATAGAAATTATAAGTAAAATGATGGGAATCATGAAAAAGAACCATGGAAATATAGTTGAAAGTATAGTCATTGAGATGAAAATTTACTAGGAGGATTCAGCAGTAGATTCAAATTGACAAAAGAAGGAATCAGATAATTTTAAGATAGGTAAACAGAAATTATCTACTCTAAAGAGCATAAAAGAAAAATAATAAAGAGAAAAATGACAGTCTCATAAATATAAGGCATACCATCAAGCTTACCTACATATATGTAACAGTAGCCTCAAAGAGGAGAAACAGAAGAGTCTGACAGTTCCATATATAATTTAAAGCATTAATGTGGCAGGACACAGTGGCATAATCCTGTAATCCCAGAGATTTGAAAGACTGAGGCAGGAGGATCACAAGTTGAAAGACACCTCAGCAGTTTAGTGAGGCCTTAGGCAACTTAAAAAGACCCTGTCTCAAAAATTTAAAAAAGTAATAAATAAAAAGGGCTGGGTATGTGGCTCAATGAATGAGTGCCCTATTACCAAAACAAAAATAAAAATAAACAAACAAAAAAAGACACATTAATCTGTATACAAAAGTTCAATGAACTCTGGCCAGGAAAAATATGAAGAGATCACATCTAAATAAAGGAGAAATATAAGAAATAGGTGGTTATGTCAGTTGCCTGGTATGCATTAGGGTGCAGATTTGAACCCCAGCACCATGACACATCCAAGTGTTGGAGCAATAAAAGCCACATGAAAAAACTAAATAAAAATTTGATTCTCTCTTTCTCTCTCTCACTGTACCTCTCTCTTTAAAAAAAATAAATAACTGATGAAAGAATTAAAGCAAATCAGCAAGAATACAGAAGACTTGGACTATGCAAAAAAAAAATTTGACCTTACTGATATTTATAAAACATTTTAAACAATAATAGAATATACATTCTATTCATACATATATGATATAATCTCAATACATTTAAAAGGGTTGAAATACAAAGCATATTCTTCAAGTTCAGAAGAGTTTTAAAGAGTAAGAATTACACAAAGTATATTCCCAGACCATATTGAAATTAAATTAGAACTAAATATGAAATAAATTTAGCACCAAAAAATATCTAGTTATATTTGGAATATCCGTAGTGTTTGGAAGTTGATTGATACATTTCTAAACCTGTGGATCAAAAAGGAAGACTCAAATGAAATTACAAAATATTTTGAACTTAGATCCTAGTTGAAAAATGCCAGCTTTGCTTTGAAAAGCACAAAATTCTCATACTGTTCTTCTCTATCTATTTTCTGGAAATGCCTAGTTAACTCTAAAATATTTTCAAATAGACAGCTATTTTCTTCAGTAGTTATCTTCCAAAACTAACCACTTTAAAAGAGGTGCTTGGATTGACTTCTAACGTGGTGAATTAGCAAGGCCACAAAAGAGAAAGTCATGATCTCTGACCCATGGAGAAGAAAATATAATTCCAGCACCCTACATTACTGCTCCATGAACAAAGTTTACATTGGTAAAATAATATTGTCTGTTTTTTTCAACTTTTTAAACATATGGATAGCCAAAACACACAATTATGATTTCAGATTAAAATATAAATATTATCAGCTTCAATAATGGAAGGTCATAAGTGGAACATGAGGTAGAAGTGAGGGTAATGTACTCACGTTATGATGTGAAAAATAGATAATACCAACATTCATACAGCTGAAAGTAAAGAACATTACATGAAGGGACAAATGGGATTATTCAAAAACTAAATAGAAGATATATCAAAACAGAGACAGAGTACTTAAAAGAGATGCGATTCTCCCATTGTATTCCGGAGAGCTACTTTTTAAACTAAGAAATCAGTGTTTGCATTTTATTTAAAATCGTGGTAGTAGGGGCTGGAGTGGTGGCTCTGCGGCTGCGGTGCTTGCCCAGCATGCGGGAGTACACGGGTTCGAACCCCAGCACCCATGTACGTAGCTAAGTGACAGATCAATGAAGGCCATGTGAAAAACTCAATAAAAATTGATTCTCTCTCTCTCACTGTTCTTCTCTTTTTAAAACAAACAGTAATAATAATTGTGGTAGTAACCCTAAGCACTAGAGAACAGAAGCAATTAAGGCTGATAGTTTGCTGGAGATAGAGTGGAAACGGTGAATGGTAGGACAGGGAATCTTACCTTTCATTCATGGCCCTTTCATTTAATTTCATTTAACATGTGCAGCATGTATTATTTTGATTAAGTAACAAATAAAAACAACAAATATTGACATCACCAATGATTCTAATACTAACCCTGGGTAAGGGATATCTCACATCCCAACTGGAACATCAAATACTGCACAGCAGATGTAAGGAAATAAAATCATATTTCATGGGCTGCACTTTTGACAACATTCCCTTAGGGTCATGAATCTCTTTCTCTCGTGGATAAAGTAAACCACAGATAGCTCAAATAAGACAATTCCTAATTCCCCGAGTTGTCTTTATAGTATATAAACACACTTTTAAATCCGGGTAACTCATGCAGTACATGCTAAGGAAAATAACCCAACCCTTGGTGATCATCTTAGTGTGGGATCCCCAGAAAGCAGAGCCTGAGTCATTGTACTTGAGAGATGACTGGAGGAGTAAGGGAGGGAGGAGAACACAGAAAAAGGAAAAGCCACCAGTAATGTGGAGCCGAGATGCCTGTGGAAAATGAGAGCTCAGTTCCAGCAGAGCAGGTAAATCAAATACTTGCAAAGTTGTCAGCTGCTGTGGTTTGGCTATGTTTGGCTATGCTGTGGTTTGGTTCATGTGTTGGAAGCTCGGTCCTCACTGTGGTGATGGAAACTTTAGAGGGGTGGCCTTGTGGCAGGTCCCTAGGTCAGTTAGGGGTGTACTCTTTGAAGGCATTGAGGAACCCCAGAAATGTTCCTTGCTTCTTGTTCTGCAAGATATTCTCCCCATCACATGTGCTCCTGTCATGATGTAACCTGGCCAAGAAAGCCCACACCAGAACTGAGCTAAGACTGTTGTCATGCTCTTGAACCTCCAGAACTGTAAGTTAAACAAACCTCTTTTCTTTATAAAGTTAGCCTGTCTCAGGTCTTTCACTACAGTAACAAAAGTAGACTAATATATCAGCCCAGAGCCAGGAGCCTGGAGCATTTGTCCTCAGCTGAACTCTATTGGTGGAGGATTTTTGTGGCAATGCTAACTCCCTTACACCTGAAGGTGGTGCTTACCTAGTGGTGATACTGCAAAGAGGTCCATGGGTCAAAAACAAGAAGGACAGATAGTGAATGCTCAGTGACACCACATCAAGGCACTGAAAATCCACCATAGCTCAGGTTGAAATCAGAGGCTTGGAGAGAATGGGACATGGTATGGGGCAATGGAAGCATCTGCGATTATCTTAGTGAATAAAGGCAATCGCCTCTGACATGATTTAGAGCCAATTCTGCTACATTTCTATTCCAGCATATATTGTTCAAAATAAATTATCACACTTTTAGGCTGCTTTTACACATAAGTACCTCATTACAAAAAAGGGCATCCATCTTCTGCCTGTCTCCCGGCTATTTGAAGTCTTCTCTAGATATTATTTTTCAATGTATATTGGAGACTGAATTTCACTTGCATGCTCACGACAGACATGAGTGTCCTGCAGACAAACACAAAAGTGCCACAAATCCACTTTTCTTTCGTGATATTCGACTGCTGCCGCAGGCTATGTTAGTCTAAAAAGTGAACCTCACTTTACTAAGTATTCTCACACTGTTTATATGGTTACCAACTTAGTGGCCTTTCACACGCAGTTCTCACACCTTTCATGGTAGGCGCACTGAATGTCACACGCACACATCACATGCTGAGATTGTTTAATGTGCTCACTTATGTGGATGCTTGGATGGAAGCTGAGCTCATCTGCAGACAGGCCATAAGGATGTATTATACTCACATCTACTTTTACATTGTTTTCATCCTTTAAGAATTTTTTTGTGATGTTTGAGAGTTAATATGGTCTACTTTGCTGCAAGTTAATTTCTATTACAGATATATGTGATTTTGATGCCTACTTCTCTGATTAAAAGAAGCCCATCCCATGTACTGGGGTGGGAGGAGGGACGCAATGACTTTGCTTTGGAAATTTAATTAACAAACAGCTAAAGCCTGTGCTCCTGCGTGTGGAAGAAGCTGCTGCTGCTGAGCGTCAGTCAGCTCAGGCTGTGCGGTGCCTCCTTCTTCCCTTCCTCACGGGTGCTGACGGATGAGCCACATTCATCCAACTCAGCATCCTTTCCGAGGACCGTCAGAGCCTTTGCAGATGACTAGAGCCCTGAGCTTTTCTCCAGCTCTGACATTCCACCCTTCTTCCATTTTAGATTTACGAGGTGGTTGGCCAAAGTTGGAGGCATAACCTACCCTCCCTGAGTAGAGAAAAATCAGCCTACGCAGTGACTGCAGCATCACCATGCACTAGCACCATGTCACCAACACAGAATATCACTAGAAAATTTTTCAGGGGCTTCCTGATTACAATAAATTACTGTGTATAAAAGAGAAAAAATTCAATACTCATTGACATGATTTGTTCTGCCACAAATCCAAGACTGTTCAATATGATTTGGACAAACAGAAATTTCAAGTACAGCAATATCTGCTCATTTATTCTTTATAACTGTAACATATCCTCTGGTTTTGATTATACGATTTCAGGTATTTTTCTTAGTGTTGTTTGTTTATTTTTTGCAGTACTGGGGGTTGAACACAAGGCCCTGAGTAAGCTAGGCAAGCACTCTACCACTGTGCTGTATCCCCAGCCCTCTTTGTGCTGATTTATTTTTTAAATTATAACTTCTATGGTATTAAGTGTAGACTAAGTCTAAGCTACCAGAGGTCATTTGTGGACTGATTTTGAAATTAAAAAGAGAGAAACAAAGGGGGGGAAATGAGAAAGAAGGAATGAGAAGAAAGAGAAAAGAAGAGAGAAGAGAGAGATGGAATGAAAGAGGGAAAAAGAAAGGATACTCCTCATTGATAATTACTGCAAATTTCCCATATTTAGAGAAAACTTCAACTTCCCATTAATGTGAGGAAATATAAAGAGAGGGAAAGAAACAATAAAAGCCAGGAAAGATGGATGTTGAGGATGGTTTTTAGAATTATGAGAAGGAGTCTTTTAATTCCTACTCTTACAAACTGAAATTGTAGGTTCTTTCTAGAGAAAGTATGCATGATAAGCATGTTGTACTTTAATATAATATCAGTTCTCTGCAAAGCCTAGTGTACTTAGATATATTAACAATACTCACCTCAGAAAAATGATGGTCGCCTTTAAATTCAGTATTTAAGAAGGATATAAACAAGAATATAAAAGAAATAGACTAGGGAAGGTGTTTTGTTTTTTGTTTTTGTTTTTCTTCCCCTTAGAAAAGTTCCAAAGATGTGCTAAGAACATCCTGATGACTCAGGAATGTTTCAGACAACCCTTGAGCTTCCAGAGGGCATCCATCATTCCACTCTGCTCGGAAAGCACTCACCTGGTGGCCTGCAGCCCAAGCTAGCTGACACAGGAGATGCTGGTCCACCTAGCTCTGGAGTCTGGGAGGGCAAGGCTGCAATTACAGGTGTCTACACAGCTGCATACTCGGAAAACTACTTTCCTATCTGCTGCCAGTGACTGTAAATTTAATGAGAGCACCTGCTGCCCTCTTGCTTAGTTAATTCACAGCGATCTGCCTGAGCAAAAGGAAATTTCAGAAAAGCTTCTGTTCTTCAGTAATAAATTACCAGTCTCTACTTTGGCCTGAAGGGTCTTTGATTCATGTCATATTACACTTACACTAAGCACTGATGACAGTGGACACATTTAGTTTCTCTAAGTAGTGTTGGGGCTGAGGAACAGGAAATGGCTACTAAGATTAAATAAAATGAGAAGATCAATTGTCTGCCTGAATATTGACAGCTAGGGAACAAGTCATCCTTGACCTCAGACATGAAGTATTTGTTCACTGAGAGTTAAAAGCACAAGCTAATAAAATTTTTTCAATGGTTGTAGACAGAGTGTGATAAAAAACGTAATTTGCTTTACTTTTAAAAAATAATGTAAGGCAACACAGCATAGCAAAGACAGTTTTTTCAGCAAATGGTACTGAAAAACCATTCATCTATTTGTAAAAATATGAATTAAGATATAAACCCTTTTCAATTCAACAAAATTCACTTAAAATGAGTCACTTTGATAATTGTTTTGATAATATAGATCAATGTAAAATACAAAACTATAAAACTCCTGCAAGGCAATATGAAAGAAAATCTAGATGACCTTTCATTTCACACTGACCAAAGGAAAATCCATGAAAGAACTGGTAAGCTAAACTTCAGTAAAATTAAAATCTTCTGCTCTGTCAAAGATACTGTCAAGAAAGTGAAAAAACAAGCCACAGGGTGGGGGGAAATATTTATAAAAGACACATTTGATAAATGCCTATAATCTAAATCATACAAAAATCTCTTAAAATTTAACAACAAAGACCAACAACCAGACTGAATGATGGGCCAAAAACTTTTATATTACACATCAAAGAAGATAGAGATAGTAAATAAATGTAGGAAAAGATGCTCCACGTGTTTCCTCAGGAAAATGAAAATTATAGCATCACTGAGACACCTATCCTGATGGCCAAAGTCCAGAAGTAGCAACACCAAGTGCTGGCCAGAATGTGAAACAATGGAGCTCTCCTTCATTGCTGGTGGGCATGGTGGGGATTAAAATGGAATGAACACCTTGAGAGGTGCCTTAACAGCACCACGCAAAACTACACATACTCTTGTTCTATGACCCAACAGCTATGAGCCTTGATTTTCATTAAATAGATTGAAAGCTGTGTCCATACAAAACCCATCTATGGATATTTATGGCAGTTTTACTCATAGACTTGGAAGCCACTCCGATGCTTTTCAGAAGTGAATGGGTAAATAAACCGCGGTACATTCAGACAATGATATATTGTTTAGCACTAAAAAGAAATGAGACATCAAGTCATGTAAAGACATAGAAGAAACTTAAGGATATATTACTAAGTGAAAGAAACCAATCTGAAAAGGAAACATACCCTATAACCCCAACTACATGACATTGGAAAAGGTAAAGCTGTAGAGATAGGAAAAGAATCAGTGGTTGCCAAGGGATAGGAGTTTGGAGGGATAAACAGGCAACATGTAAAGGATTTGGGGTTAGGAAAACTCTTCTGCATAATCCTGCCCTGGTGGATACATGCCATTAAGCATTTACCCACATCCATAAAATGCACAACACCAATAACGTGTCAGGAGATAATAATGTGTCAATTTAGGTTCATCAGTTGTAATAAATTCATCATTATACTGGTGGATACTTATAGAACCAAGCATGTGTATAGGCAGGGGTATGTGGAAAACCTTTGCACTTGGCTCTCAATTCTATTATGAGCTTAAAGCTGGTCTAAAAAACTAAAGTCTATTAAAATTTATAATTTGTTTTTTTCAAATCTCCTTTACTTTCCAAATAATTTTGATTATAATATGATATAAGTTAAATGTATTTATTTTCATCCATCACCCTATCTTCTCAATTACAATTGAGAAGTATATACAAGTAAGGAATATAACAAGAATAAAACATTATACTGATTGAGTTGAGATAATTTTCTTGATAAAACTCACCACTATTTCATTCCTGTCGTAATATTCCAGAGAGTGCAATTTTCAGCAAAGTTCCCCTAGAGCTATAAGAGTGAGTCCATGTGATATTAAGACAGTTTAGGAGAGCTAGTAAAATGGCTAGGTAGTCAGGACCATGGGGCCCATTCAACACCTAGAAGCTAGCCAGTAGAGAATGATTGACAGGTGTGCTCAGGGCCTTCAAATGCAAATGACCACGAGGCTCACCTGTGAGAGCAACTCCTTTGTCTCAGAGGTGGGAAAACTAAGAAGTGGGGGTAGACCCAGATGGGCACTTGGAAAGAATTGCTACCTGTTTTACATAAACTTTAACCAATGATGTTGGTGATCAGTTTCAATGCCTGTTTTGCACAGAATTTAACCAATGATGTTGGTGCTTTTCTCAATGCCTGCTTTACGTGAATCTTAATCAAGGCTCATACCCAAACCAATATAAACCCTCAACAAACATCCATCAGATGGTGTCCTGCTTCGCCGTACCCCTCCACCTTGCAGAGTCCCTGCTCTCCTTTCTTAAATAAATCCTACTCCTTTTGCTCCTCCTTCCCTGGTTGTCTGTGGATTTTATTCTTCAAATTCATGAGACAAGAGCCCAGAAGATTGGTGATGAATTCCCAGGGTGAATTTCCACCACATCAAGAGCTGAAACACCCAGCTTTTAGCTGGAGAGCTGCTCTATGTCGGCTTCAGAAACCTGCAGCCAGCCCAAATTCCCAGTTTTAACTGGGAATAGCTGCAAACACTAGAAGCGGGCTACTTTGGCTGCTGGAATCTATAGTCAGCCCAGAATCCATTTGCCAGTGGGAGCAGAGAATCTGACCTCATCTCAAAAACCCCTCATCAATATTTGTTTAGACTTCAACACATGAGTTGGTCTCATGTTAAAGGGCTGTTCAGGAACCCATAAGAGGGACATTGCAGCCTGGCAAAGAGTCCCTGCATACTGTATCCAATGTAATCCTTCTCTCTTTTAACAACCAGGGACTGATTACAAACTTTATGAAAAGCTAAGTAATAATAAAATGAGTAAATGAGGTCAAACTCATATTTTTATCACATATCTTTATCTTTTTAACTTTAAGGTAAAATTTACATAAAATGAATGCATCCACTTATTGGTGCAGTTTGATAGGATTTGACTCCAGAATAACCACTACCACAGTCTACAAACAAAACAATGCTCTTGCTCTCAGTGCTTCCTTTTGCTCCTTCCAGTTAATCCTTCTTCACACCCAAGTCCTCGGACTTGGTCCTAGGCTACCACTGATCTTCTTTGTGTCAATGCTTTATTTTATCTTTTATCTAAATGGAATATGTTTTCTGTTCAGCTTTCATGCAACACATTGTTTTTGAGATTCATCAATATTACTGCATTTTCTAATAATTCATTATTTTCATATCCCATTGAATGGATATACCACATTACAATCATCCATTCACCTTTTTTTCCATATTTTTATTTGCACATTATACTTGTACATAATGGAGGGATTTGTCAGTACATCTTTATGCATGCACACAATATAACAATATAATTTGGCTAATATCATTCCCTAGTGATGGATACAGAAAATTACTAGAAGCCACTCAGCCAGGCAGCAAACCCCCTACTCGCTGTTTTGAAATCTGCAGACTCAGTCCCTTACCTGAACCTATTGTCTCAGGCCATTATCAGAGGATCCCCACCCTATTGAAAAACTCAGCTTAATCCCGTTTAACCCAGTTTAACTAGAAAACTCTCATCTTGACCCCTCCCTGCTCATTCCCTCTATATCTACCCCAGGTTGCACGCAGTGGGTGGGTCCCAGATTCCACTGGGCCCCCCTCTGCAGTTTCCTTTCAATTCTTACTCTTTACGTCCCCTTCCTACAGGCTGTGAGATTCAGAGGACCCTCCAAATTCACAGCAGCAGGTTTGCAACCCGAAATCAACCCCCTCCAGAGGCGAGATTTTTGCAGCCTTATTGCTACACGAAAGGAGCAAGCGCTTTTCTGAGCTCTTTACTGGTGTCCTCTGGTAACCTCATTCTTGTTTCTCCCCTCTGCCTCGCTAGACCTGCAAATCACAGACTGATTCTCCAATTTGATGCCACATGCAACACTGGCCATGCTGATCATCTCACTGGAGAGGTTAAGACTGGGTAGCTTGCAGAGGTGCCCTTCTAGAGACTCCTGCATTTCTGGACACTGGGGTCCTCTCCTTGGGATCAGAGGTGGGGAAGCCCACTCCTTCCAGGTGATCCAGCTTTGCCACTGAGTGGCAAGGAGTAAATGGAGGACACTTTGTTTTCTCTTGTCACCTCTGTCACACCTCTCCATTACTCAGTGGCCCAAATTTGGAATTCAGGATCTTTGATCCAAAAATACTAACAGATCTTAATAACTTCTTACCATAAAATGGCAAATGGTCTGAACCTGAGCTAGTGTTTAAGGTTCCCACCAAGGGTAGCTCCTCTGGGCCTTCCCTTTACCACAACCAGGTCTCTACCACCTCTTCCTTCAGTGGCTCCAGTAAGGACCATTCACATTGCTGGATACCACATCCACCACTGGCCAGGACGACTGGGAAAGTGACTCCCTCTGACTCTTATGGATTCCTGCCTTTCTCTCCACCCGAGTCCTTGGGCACCCTCCTTAATCCATCTGGTCTGTACAGGCCAGAGTATTGCTTGGCCCCCAAATTCCCAAATTCTCAGAGATCTTTAAAACTCTCTACTGCAATGGCGAATGGCACAAGGTTCCCTATGTCCAGGTCTCTACTCCAGACCTACTCCCTGCTCAAATTGCTCAACTTTTCACATTCTTCACTTCAATAAAAAAACTCCTCAAGGGATCCTTCTCTTGGGAATCCTCCCTCTTTGGGAGTTCTGCTTCCTTTCTGTTAATCTAAATCTTGTTACTTTGCTCTGTCTGATCCTGTGTCCATGGATTTCATTTCTCAGATTTCCAAAAAAGAACCCACCCAGCTGCTCTCTGTGTTACATTTACAGGGATTCCCCCAAGATCTTCAGTAAGGTGAGTCAAATGGACAATTGCTCTATCATTTCTCTTCCAGGAGTTCTCTACTCCATTTTGCATTCTCTTTCTATCAAAAATACCAGGACCCTGTCTGCCACATGACTGCCAGACTCAAGACTCAGGGGAAAGGCTTTGCTTAACAGAAAGGACGATCTGATCTTGCTTTAGTTTCCTTTCACGGAAATCCATTAGATCAAAAAACTGAGGTCTCTCTTAGAAGCACACTAATTCTTTGGCCAAG
Source organism: Aplodontia rufa (assembly GCA_004027875.1). Lineage (NCBI taxonomy): Eukaryota > Metazoa > Chordata > Mammalia > Rodentia > Aplodontiidae > Aplodontia > Aplodontia rufa. The sequence goes on along the minus strand of PVKS010005562.1, from coordinate 940 downwards.
GCTAGTCCCTGGTGTAAATGCAGGGTCTCTAGAGATGGTCAAAAGCCAATCGATCGCACACAGAAACTCAGTCTCCACTTTAATCTCCTTTCATGGCTTCTTAGCTGATGGTAGAAGGAAGGCCTCACTCAGCAGCTCCTTAGATAACAGGCAGAAATAACTTCTTAGTGTGATCTAAGGACTCCTAAATCCGAGTACTATCCATCACTCTAGAAGTGAGTGAGTCTCTTTGTCTTGTAGCAGGCTTCTCCAATGTTAGGGGACAGACAGATATGAATGGTGGGAGCACTAGGATAAGAGAATAATTCTATTGAATGGGTCGACTGTGCTGACCCACATGCTTCCTTTTCCAAAAGGCAATTTACATGCAGGGAAGCCTGCCTGATCTTAGTGAATAGGCCATGTCACATTCCTCAGTGAACTATCTGTTACCTGCAGAGGAAATGCAGGCCCAAAATGATGTTAATAGGAGGAACCCAAGTTACCCTGAAGGAGAAGACTTTAGAGACCAGATCCTGAAACTCAGGGTGATAAGGACAATCCCTCCTAACCACAATCTAATTAGAACCAGTCAACATGGGCCACAGTGACCTAGAGTTGCCATGGCAGTAAGGACTTGAATGTCTAATGTCATCATGCTGCCAGTCAAAAGTCAAGGTGTACCTAGGCAGGACTCTGTAAACTTCTCTGGAACTCTGGAAGTGCCTGAGAGGCAATATCTGAATATCTTTTGCTTATCTCAAGAAACACCATTTGAGTCTTTTAAAAGTATTTTTGCATAAATTATTGGTAAATGGTAAAAGGAGCTTAGGATTGCTTTGTTTCTGGGCTTCACCAAAAGCAAAATTACTAAGAGTTAAAATTCCAAAAGGTGTAATTTTATATACAAAGAATACAAAAGGTTTCAGCTGTTTCAATTAAAGTACTATAAATAGCATAA
>PVKS010005561.1:0-84298 GCA_004027875.1 Aplodontia rufa | reverse complement strand
TGAACAATAACTCCCCATTCCCTTGGCCCCCACACAGACCCTGGCAACAACCATTCTGCTTTCCTTTGCTATGATTTTGACTGTTCAAAATACGTCCCGTAAATTGGATCATGCAGTATTCATGTGTGTGTGACTAGGGCTTATTTCACTTGTCATAATGTCCACAATATTCGCTCATGTCATAGCAAGTATAAAAATTTTCTTTTCAAATGTGAATATTATTCCGTTGAATGAATGTACATTTCATTTGTCCATCAGTGAATGCTTGGGCTGCTTTCATGCTTTAGCTATTGTACATAATGCAGCTATGAATATGGATATGCAAATATCTCTTTGAAATTCTGTTTCTGATTATTTCGGGTGGAATTTCTGGATCACAAGGTAGTTCTATGTTGACATTTTAAGGAAACACCATAGTGTTTTCTGCAAAAACTATAGGATTTCATATTCTCACCAACAGTACAAAAGGGTTCCAGTTATTCCACATTCTCTCCAACATTTCTTATTCTGTTTTTTTCTTTTTAATACTAACCATCCTCATGGATGTGAAGTGGTATTTCCTTGTGCTTTTGAATTACATTTCCTTTATAATTAGTGATGTGGAGCATTTTGGCCATTTATATATTTTCTTTAGAAAACTGGATAGTCAAGTCCTTAGCCCTTTTCTGAATCAAGTTGTTTGGTTTTTGTTGTTGATGAGGCTTTATTTGATTTAGTACCACTGCTTGGCATGATGCAGATGAAAGTCTGCTGTGCTTGGGCTGTAAGTGAAGCAAAGGGTTGAGATTGGATCCAATATACCCACCCACTATCATAAGCAAACTGGAATCTGTTCAACACAGAGCTGAAAGGCAGGAACTATTGATGGAATTGGAGGTGTCAGGCTGTCTGAAAATTTAATGAGCTGTAGAACAAAATTTTGAATTTATTTTTTGTGACCCCATTGATTTCTCCAGGACCATTAAGTAAAAATTACCATAGCAAACTCTGAGTCCTCATAATGAAAGCTTTCTTGTGATTTGAGTTTAAAAAAAAAGAAAGAAAGAAAAAGTTGCATTGGGGTATATACTAAGTTCCCTGTTCCTGTGATTATAAGATGTTACATAACTTGTGATCACTTGACAAGGAAATAATGGCATTTGAACCTCAAATGTATAACCAGATGAAGTGTCTTTTGAGTCTGACCCCTAGAAATCCTGAGCTTCATTAAGTGAAATTCTGAGTATTCTAGATTTGTTTCTAATAACATACTTAACTGCTTCCAAATTGCTACCTTTTAAGCTCTTCTTGGGTTTTTTTAGGCTCTGGGCCAAAAGGACGGTACTTTCCCCACTGCCAACATATAGGTTAAATACTCAATGTGTTCATTTTTTAGGAAATGAAGTTGATGATTAAACAGGAAATGTGCACTTAGCTCCTAATGTTAGCTACCTCAAGACAAAATCAATTCCATTTCAAATGGAATGCTATTGGAGAGCTGTTTAGAAATCTGTTGATAGGAAAGAAATATTGAAGGTAAATGCACCAGAGACAGGAAATGGGAAACTTAAAGATATCTTTTAATGCTAAAAGGCACTCTGTCTTTACTGTCCTGAAAACCTTGAAGAAATCTTTTAAATGCTGTGCTCATTTGAGGCATAAATACATTAGCTCTTAGCCAATGACACCTGAATAAAGAACCGAAGTTTTCTCTACTAGGTCCTCTATGGAAATTCAGAAGGTTGAATTCTGCAGATGCCTATGTCACTGACCACACCTGCCCCCATTAAAATGCACTGAGAGGAAAAGAAACAGAAAAACTTTGCTGGTTCCGGCACCATTGTGTGAACAAGCCAATTGCTCATATGCTACATGGGCTCAGTTTTCATTTGTAAGCGTTCTTTTAAGACGGAGAAGTAGCATTCACACATTATATGGAGCAGTGCCTCATTTCCTTCTCAATGACTGGCTCTGCTGCTTGGCAAAGGGAGCAGTTTCCAACTCTCAATGCAATGAAGCAGTTTAGGCCAAAGTATGGGCTTTTTAAGTTGGCACCATTCAACTGCACCTAGGTTGTGGGTCATATTAAATTATCAAAAAATATTCAGAATCACAGATCTGCAGTCAAAGATAAAGATGGAAGCATGAAATCTAAGTTTAATGTAGCATATCTTTGTTAGGTTTCCATCATGGGGTGGGAAATCAAATATGTATTTTAAAGGACTTCGGGGGAGAGGTCTGTAATCTTGAAATTTCATCAGCCTGTTCTTTCCAAATGTTAGAACACAGACTGATACAGCTTTCAGAAATCAGTAATACATGAGATGACAACCAGCAAAATTCGTCTTGCAGTAGTTTCAAATCTGAGGTTCTCTCACTAAAATTGGGGTTCTTCATTTGCTAGACTATATATTTTTCACTTCTACATCCTAAATTCTTTAGTTCAACAGATCTAGGGCCAGGTGTCAGTTTCCTAGTTAGAAAGTATCTTTGCTTTCAGGTCTTGGTGCCTTCCTAAAGAACTGTGAAATACTCCTATTAATGATACAAATTTTGTTTTTATTTGATTTGCTAGGAATTCCATCAGAGAAATAGGCCAAAACAATAATATAATGGTATCAATAGAAATAAGATATTTTATATCACCAAGGGATCCACTTTTTAAAAAGTATGTGTTTTTGAGTAATGAGCTACACAAACCTAAGAAGCCAGTATTGGCAATAACATTGAGGAAAAAACATTTTTAAATTCTATAATGGTTAACAGCTTCGGTCTTTTTTATGTATTAGTGTATCAATAGGTTTCTTTGATAGCAGATTATGGATAAAATTAACCATGTGAGCAAAATGCTGGGCAGAATGTAGAAAATTTGTACCCCAAAAGGACATTTTTCAATCTCCAGAAAATCCTGCCAGTAGAATGCTGGCGAAAACTTTGCCTGTTTATTTACTCTAGGTTTTCCTCTTCATATCAATCAAAAAAATGGAGTTCTTCTTTTAAAATATATTTAATAAAGAACAAGCTATAGTATAATTGCTATAGGCAATCATCCATGGTTTGAAAAGAGCCTACTTTTACAGAGAAAATAAGGGTCTCTTATTTCCCCAAGTTGTATGCTACTTGCAGTATGGTAGACATATGATAAATGTCATTGAATGAATTAGTGAATAAACAAATGAACAAGAGGATGGATAGGAAAAAGTAGAAATACCACATTATAAGAAGTTAAAATAGAACTAAATTTCTAAAATGAAGACTTCTGTAGAGTAACTCTAATGATTAATTGAGTCAAAGAGGTATTATAATCCCACATCATTTTATTATTTAATTGATTTTCTAATTTTACTTTAAGTATATACCTAAGAAGCAAATACTCATTTGTGTATGTGCAAAATCCACATTTGTAAATTGTGTGGCCTTAGAAAAGAAGTGTAAGTACTTTGAGACTTTATTTCTTCATTGGCAAAATGGGAATGACAAGTGTAGTAAAGTTAAATGATTTACTATTCATAAAGCACTTTGAGCATGGCCTTGCATATAGGAAGCACACAATAATTATTGAAACTGTGACTATCTTATTTATCTTCTCAGCAGATTCATTAGAGGCAGAAAAAGTAATAATTACTTTCAAAAGATTTTAAAAATCAGGTCATTTTGTAGCAATGATTTTAATTTGTTTTAAACTCAAATACATAATAATGAGAAAAGTATTAAAAAAATCCCTCTCCTTACACAGAAGTCCATGTATCATTTAGCATTTTGCCTCCTGATACATCTTATAGACTCTTATAATCACAGATCTGATCTGCTTGTGAAATATATGAAAGGGCCAATATGTAATAGAACAAATTCTCCCCCTACCTGGAGTTGACCTCATCAAAATTTGGTTGATGAGTATCTACATTTTTGTCAGCAACTTCAAGAATTTCAGTCCATATAGTAGAATGCTGAGTCTGTCTCCCAGGCAGTAATTACAAGAGGGGAGCATGAAAACTGGTAGGACAGAATAGAAGAGGGAGGTGCAGTACACAGTAGAAATGGAGTGGAGAGTTTTGCAATGGAAGATTTTGCAAAGAAAGGAATGTAGAGAAAGTAGATGCCAATCTCAGAGCTACCCATGCTGGTTTGTAGGAAGGCAAGAAAGATACAGTACCAGTAAAAGGAGATCAACAGACCTCACCAGCTTCGGTACAAGTCAAGACTCCTGCCAGTGTTGGCTGAGAGCTTACCCTGCGCGACGTGGATGAGATGGTTTAATCCATCTTCACAGCAACTCTGTTGGAGAGGAACCATTAATCTCACTCTGTAGACAAAGATGCTAAATCACCAAAAGGCTTAAAATGTGCCCAGAGTCACAGCTAGCAAACAGCAAATACAGACTACAGACTTTGCCTAAGCATTATGTGACACTGCCCTCATAACTAAATCTCTATAATCCTCTGTACTGAGGCAGGGGATGAGATAATATGCTTGGTCAGCTATGCCAAAAATGTAAAAGAAAGCTAAGTAAAGGTTTTGTGTACCAGGAGTTCTAGTTATTCTTCATCTCTGGACCCGGAATGAAGAAAAAATCAAAACCAAATCAAAATTGAATGGGTAAGGAACAGGAAAGGAAATATGAAGGTCATCCACAACAAAAGCAAAAGAACTTAAAAACATCGTATTGGGGCTGGAGTGGTGGCACCTCAGTTACGGTGCTTGCCCTGCATGTGCAGGTACACGGGTTCAAACCCCAGCACCACGTGTCAGAGCAATAAAAGCCATGTGAAAAATTAAATAAAATTGATTCTCTCTCTCTCTCTCTCTCTCTCTCTCTGTCCTTCTCTCTTTTTAAAAAAAAATCTTACTGAAACTCCAAAGGAAGATTCTGAAGATTGCTTTAAACGTCTTAAGGGGGTAATTGGAAACCAATCGCATACAACTTAGTGTAGGTGTGTTTTCCACATGCCCATGTCCATAATTCTCTTATTAAAAAGAGCCTTCTTGTTTTTCCATTAAGAAGCCACTTTCCCCAACTCTCAGAGCAGTTCTGGTGGGGTTGACCCACTTCTAGCTTGAGAAAGTTCTGCAACCTTCCTATCGATGTGTATGGGAGTCTGAAAATCTGGAGTGGATTTTTAGTGGAATTGTCAGGACAAAGAAGCCTTGTTCTCAGGGATTGGGAAACTTAGCGTGTTTTAGATCTGAACTTGGTGTTGGACATCTTTTTTACATTACTGTCAAAATCTGTTTTAATAATATGTCATTGTATATGTTTATATCATATCTACCTATAAAAGAATCAATAAAAAATAAGGAAAAAAAACTTAAAAGAAGAAAACACAGGGCTGGAGTGGTGGCTCAGCAGTTACGGCACTTGCCGGGCATGTGCGAGTACACGGGTTCAAACCCCAGCACCATGTACACAACGAAGTGTCAGAGCAATAAAAGCCATGTGAAAAACTAAACAAAATTGATTCTCTCTGTTTCTCTCTCTCTCTCTCTCTCTCTCTCTCTGTCCTTCTCTCTTCAAAAAGAAAGAGAAAGAAGAAAGAAAGAAAGAGAAAAAGAAAGAAAGAGAAAGAAAGAAAGAAAGAAAGAAAGAAAGAAAGAAAGAAAGAAGGAAGGGACATCAGGGGAGACAGATAGGGAGGCAGATTCCTTAGGGTCTCACACATGCACCTAGATCTTGCTGAGCCTACCAACTTGATTATTTTTTTTAATTGGTTCAACATAGTCTTATGTATTGGAGGGATTTGTTGTTACATATTCATGCATACATAGATATTGACAAAGTACGTTAAGTCCAATCCCCATCCAGGATTCCCCCCACCACTTCATCCATTCCCTGATCTCATGTCTCCTCTGTAAAACCCCCATGTTGTAGATAGAAATGAGCATAAATTTCTGAATTTATATGTCTGCCTGAGTAGTTTGACTTCTCATGGGAGTCAAGTGTACCCAGCCATATTGATAACCCTACCTTTTTCCTTCCTCCCTTCTCCCCCACCTTCACAGCTATGGTTTCCCCAGCTTATGTGATACTCCAATGTTGGTGGGTTTATTAATTAAACTTAGCTAATTTTCATCCTAGCTTAGATTTTACTCTAGCTTTCACATATGAGAGAAAACTTGACTTTTTGTATTATGTGGGCCAAGAAAAAAAGTTTTTAAGTTAGTTTGATATGACTTTCTGCTACTTATAACAGAATCCAGACTAATAGACCAATATGACTAATGAAAAATGCTCAATGATTGTCTCTTTTGTGTTTACACAAAAAAAATCTATAAAAGAATAGCTTCATTTTAGAGTTTGGATACTAGATATCCCCCAAAAGCTCATGTGTGAGACAATGCAAGAGGACTTAAAGGTGAAATGATTGGGTTAGGAGAGTCTTAACCCAATCAGTGAATTAGTCCCCGAATAGGGATTACCTGGGTGGAAACTGAAGGCAGGCAGGGTGTAACGAACGACAGCGGGCCATTGGGGGTGTGTCTTTGGGGCGTATGTTTTTATCTGGGGAGCAGAATCTCTCTGTTTCCTCATCATCAAGGGAGCCACTTCCCTCCACCACACTCTTCCGCCACGATATTCAGCCTCACCTCAAGCCCCAAGAAATGGAGCCTGCCATCTGTAGATTGAGACCTCCAAAACTGTGAGCCCCAAATAAACTCTTCCTCTTCTAAATCTGTTCTTGTTAGGTCTTTTACTCACAGCAACAAAAAGCCGACTAAAACACTTCATTTAATACCTCAATCCCCCAGCATCTTTCTTACTTTAAATTCTAAAATTTCTTGCCTATGAATTTTCCTTCCATGGAGTTTTTGGAAGCTTATCTAAAGAACTATCATATAGCCTGTTAAATATTTACTCACACAACTGTTTTATTAAGGTGCTATTGATGAGTGCAACAGGTCAGACTTTGTTAAGAACTTAATATTATAGAGTTACTTAAGTATCACATTATATTATTTGGTAAATTTCTTTTTTTAAATACTTTTAAAAAGAACAAACCCAATGGAAAATCTAAAATTAATGAATGTAGGTAGAATAGTAACCTTCCAATTTTAATGTGCGTAAGAGTCACCTGGGAAGCTTAGTGATTCCAACAGTCCTGGATCCTACCTTCAGAAATACCAATCTGAAAGTTTTTGGCACAAAACCAAGAAGTCTAAGTTTTCACTAAACTCTTGATATAATTTTGATGTAAGTAGTCTTAGCTCAGCCTTAAGGAAATCTTGATGTTCTCACTGAACATCAGCAAAGATACTAGTGTGAGTTTGGAATTGAAGATCTGTTTCCAGAGGCAGTCAATGATGCTTAAGAATAAACCTAAAAATTTCCCCCATTTTATTTCCTTCTAAATGATCAGGATTAAGTGAGATGACACACATAAAAGGCTTTATGCAGTTAGCATGTGCTGGGAGGAATTATTTTTAATACACTTATCAAAATGGAACTAAATGACAACAGACTTAATTAAGCATCCTGGTACATTTATATAGAATTCACCATTTCTAGCCTCAAAATATGTTAAGATTCAAGAAAGCTAACCACTGTGCTGGTTTTTATCTTTCTGTGCCAAACCTGAGTTTGGGGGAAGATATATACCACATTTGAATGTGCTTCTCCAATTCTTTTACCACATAACTTATAAGGCTGAAAATTTTGAGTGGGCTCAGAGTAAAAGAAGGCACTGCAATGAGTTCCATTTACAGAGCAAGCTTCTCTGCCTCTTCAACTCATGTCCAGTGTGCCTGAAGCACACTGGCTGCACCCAGGACTCAAAACATTGCCCTCCTCCAGATGCCAGAAAGCTCTGATAGTCTCTCTTGCTTATGCATTCTGGGTCTTTGCTTCTTGGTTATTTTTTTGTTTCTCCATTAGTTTAAGGTTCTAACTTGTTCACAGGCATTCCTGGCCTTTAATTACAGTTCTCCTAAGATCCTTACCCTTGACAGTCACTAGATATGGGATGAATTATTCAGACACTTGCAAAGTTGAGTAATCTGTATCCAAGTGAAGGGGAAAAGTCACTCAATTATCTGAGGAAGATCCAAACAGATTATGAGACATGCCTTCTTGGCCCAGATTTGGAAGTCCAGTATTTTGTTTTGAAGTGCCTTGTGAACATTACTAATAATCTCAGTATTATCTGTGTTGCAGAAAGCCACATGGGTGATCTCCAGAGTCCTGTTGCTACAGAGCTGCTGTCATGCCACACACTGCAGCGAGGACTCATCCAACAAAGAACACGAAGGCCTGGTGATTAAAGTGATAAAAACAACTCCCACTGAAAACTCAATATCCAATTAAGACCTCTGAAAGAGCAAAACAGATCCGGATTGATCACCTCCACCGAAGATAATAGTCCATCTTTCAGAGATGGAGTCTGATAAAGAAAAACAATGATGATGAAGACAAACCATGGCCCAACTGGAAGCTGTGACCCTGGGCTTTCTGAGAATTCAAGCAAAGACCACAGTGTGTGACACTGTACTAAGACGCTGTGCTAACACTCACAAAGCAGATAAACTCTCCTAAAATTTGACATGCAAGACAAGGGAGGTAAATGCATGCTCTTTCAACACAGATCATTTAGAATCATGAGTTCCCAGATAAGCCACTGACAACTGATCCAATGGTAACTCCGCATGGACTTGTGTGCTGGAGATAAGGCCAGTGACTGCACCAGCAGCTCCGCAGGTTTATAGATTCTGATCAGTCCCTGACAAGAGCATTTGATGACTAACAGCAGATCTTCTAAACCCACAAACACTCCTCCCTGATTCACATTGTGAGATACCCCACAGTACCCCAATATGTGCATTCTTTTTTGCTACAACAAGTAAATAAACCTAACTTTATGTTTTTGGTGGAATTTAAACACCAAGTATCCCACCATTAAAAAATGATTAGTCTGACAGAATAGTAAAAGGCACACTGAAGATTCAGTTACAATACCTATTCTGACACTATTCCTGAAGTGTCTGGTTTCTCCTTTACAAAAGATTTTATTCACTGACCAGAATGTTTCTCCCATAGTCAGAACACACAGGTCCAGGAATTATCAAGGATAGAAGTGAGGGTAGTTTCTTTGCACATCACACATTTAGAGATTTTTTTGAGTTCTGTTCTCCCAGTTTTGAATTCTACAGATTCAGAAGTCTGAGAGGAATGTTTCTACCAAAGGACATTAACTATTCCACTGAATTGAAAGTTGAGATTCTACCTGGTCATTTTGCGTACCCATATGCCACCGAATCGGCATCCAAAGAAAGGGGTCATTCTAATTGTCCAGAGTGGTCCTGATTACCAAAAGGTAGGTGGCTACAAAATTGGGGCAGGAAGGGCAATATACGAAACCCACAGTACTCCTCCAGGTGACTCTTAGGACTTCCGTTTAAGTTACTGGAAAAGTAGAACAACTAGAGGAAAGCATTCCCACTAAAGATCCAGATACTTTAATAATGCAGATGTAGGTCACCCCACCAGGTAAAGGATGTAGGGTAACTGAAGTCTTGACTTAGGGCAAAGAAAATATGAAATGTGTAGTGAAGAAGGAAGTTATAAATATCACTAAGGTCTCATGAAAGTAAAACTATAGCTGTGATACATTTTTTTCTCTGCTTCTTATATAATTATAGTATGCTATACTGCCTATAGTATACATATTATCATGTCATTTTTATTTTATTATATCTGTTATATTATATATTATAGGTAATATGCTAAGTATTATATTATATATATTTAAATCTATTAAACATTTCTTTTTCCCATCTTCCTCTTTTGCCCTAAGTATTTAGAAAAGAGTATTGGTAGCAATTAATTTTATAATTTAGTTATTGTATTGCAGAAAATTCATACAAGACTAGGAATGAATTAAGGAGTAATTCATTAAGCAATATAATATAGAAACACCAACATTGAATATTAATTACATTAAGTTATGATCTATTTTGACCATAGTGACTTTGTATCTCCCCCTTTGGTGAGGGATAGTTCCTTGTATTTGTTATTATCACAGTAAGAAAATGTAAATATGTTTAGAAGGCTCTGAATGGACGATTGTGCCCATTTTTAAGGTGTTGCCTGTCAGCTCCAAACCCATCCTTCTACACTCTGCTTTGGAATCCTGGCTGAAAATCTGCAAATTACACTCCCCCTTGGCCAGCTGGCTCTTTGATAGGCTGTGCTAATAGAAGGTGCTGGAGGGAGATTGGCAGGCAAGAGGAGGAAGAAAGGACTTCCTTTCTCCCGTCAGCAATGCCCTGAGTGCTGCAGTCCATTCTGTCCGTGGTAGCTGGTTGGACTTTGTCAGTTCCGGCTCTCCCAGGACCAACCACATCATTCCCCTGCAGTCATACCAGACCCCACCAGGAAGCGCCCTCCTCACGGTCTGACCCAGCCCCTCAGGGTCACCGTTCCATTTTCTCGGTTCTAAAATTCCAAACTCTTCCGTTTGCCCTTCCAGCCCCCGAGTGGTCACTCTTCCTGCCATTACTATCTCTATGTAAACAGTGTTCCCATTCTGCATTTTGACTCTCTAGCCATGTAACTAAGGTCTTAGATCAAATTCTCTGTTAAAGTAGTAGGCCTGAATTTTCCTGTTTGGACACTAATGGATACAAATAGGTTTCTAAGATGGTAGTTAGCCAACAGGGCTCACCTATTTAATCAAGCAGAGAATTCCAGTACTAATAAGATTCTATTTTATAATACTTGTCAGCAATCCTTTATTCAAAGTTTTTTTAAAAAAGAGAAACAAGCCTTTATTTCCTTGTTTTGCATATTGACTGAGTTTGGTTACTTTCTGGTGATCGGTTGAAGAGACCAAATCCCATATCCTCATCCAGCAACTCCAACTCTTCCTTGGCTTCAGCCTCGGCTGGGGCTGCAGCAGCAGCAGAAGCAGCAGTAGTGGCAGCAGCCTCAGATGGATTAGCCAAGCAGGCCTTGACCTTCTCAGCAAGTGGGAAGGTGTGCTTAGTCTCCACAGACCAAGCCAGGACCCGCTTATACCCACTGATGAGGAATGGGGCACTGATGCAACAGTTGGATAACCAATCTGCAGACAAACACTAGCAATATTGTGGACACCTCCAAGATACGAGAATGCAGAGTCTCCTCTGTGATGTCAAGCACTTCAGGGTTGTAGATGCTGCCATTGTCAAACTCCTGCTGGATGATCAGCCCGAAGGAGAAGGGGGAGACGTTGAGCATGTTCAGCAGGGTGGCTTCACTGGCTCCCACTCTGTCTTCAGTCTTTATCAGCTGCACGTCACTCAGAACTTCAATGGTGCCCCTGGAGATTTTAGTGGTGATGCCTAAAGCTTGGAAGAAGGACGGCTTCTCAGGCCCCAGACCAGTGCTCTGGGCTGGTACAGTGATTTCACATGGTGCAATGGCACCAGCACGGGCAGCAGCTGGAACCTTATTGGCCAGCAGCTGATCTGCTGCTGATCTCAGTGAGGTTCTCCTTGGTGAACACAAAGCCCACATTCCCCCGGATATGAGGCAACAGTTTCTCCAGAGCTGGGTGATTTTCCAGATGCCCTCAGATGGCCTTGCTCATCATGGTGTTCTTACCCATCAGCACCACAGCCTCCCCTCGGAGGGACATGTGGATCTGCTGCTGCTTGGACCCCACATTGTCTGCTCCAACAATGAAGCATTTGGATAGTCATCCAGAAGGTGGATGATCTTAAGGAAGCAGTTGGACTTCCAGGTCACCCTGTCTTCCCTGGGCATCACGGCGGTGTGTCAGGTATTGCCACGCAGGGTTTAAAGACTACGTTCATCACTTTCACAAGGACACCTGGCAAGAAAAAGGTTATTCAAAGTTTTAAAGACCAGAAACATGTCAGACTTTAGAAAGTCAACAAGGCATATACATTAAGTTATATATTTATTTCAATGGGATGTGGTGCAATAACCTCATAATTAAACGCCTCAGGGAATAAATATGCCTTCAAATAAGCTCAGGTCAAGTCTCTCCATCAAGTTATCAAAAAAAAAAAAAAGTGGCCATAAGGAGTCCTTATTTGAGACTCAGCTAATGAAGCTGCATGCAAAAATCACACAGTGCAGCTCTATCAGAGGAATCGTGACTGTGCAGAGGGAGCGTGTCTCAACGTGCGCGTCCCAACGTGCCAATTTGTTATTTTGTTTTCTGATGTGTTGCAAAATTAACCAGGAGAAAAGTTACATATATATCCATTCTTGGTGAGTTAAATATATCAAGCTAGCTGACAGAAATTGAAAGAGGAAGTAAAAACTATCTCTTGGAAAGTGGGGCTGAGGAAATGGAAAATTCAGGAAGAGCAAAGACTCTACATCGGCTTTTCAGTGTAATTTGATGCGTAACTAAGAGAATATATTAATCCAAAAGGGTTTTTAGCTGCTATTCTAAAATGTATAGATTTTAAATGAAACATGTTTCTGTCTTGTGAAGGACAAGAGCTTAAGTTATAGAAAATAAACATACTTTTGTATTTTCTGAATAGCAATTTAAAATTTGATTTAATCACAGCTCTAGGGCACATGTCTGTAATCCCAGTGATTTGGAAGGCTGGGGCGAGAGGATCACAATTTTAAGGTCAGACTGGATAATTTAGTAAGAACCGGTCTCAAAGTAAAAAAATAAAAATGGACTGTAGCTCAGTGGTACAGAGCCCCTGGGCTGAATCCCCAGTACGAGACATACGTCATCATCACAATAATAATAAAAAGTGATTTAATAAAGTTTTTTTTCAACTCAATTGACTCAACTTCTAATTTTAGATAACGTAGTAAAGACATTTCTGGTCCTGTTCTTCTCCCTGAAATCAGCCTATGCAATAAGAATAATTTAAAAAAAAAAACAGTGACAAAAACTTTATCTCCAATGAAACCGGAAAATAATCACAGCCCCAAACCACAGACTATACAAAATAACTGCTAAAGGCAGAGGATTCAGGCTGAAATTGAGAGACTGGGAGGAGACACCAAATACAGATCTGATACAGTACACCAAGTTCCCCCAAAGCAGCATGTGGCCCTGGAGGGCTCAGTCAGGGCTCCCTCAGCTGGAGCAGCAAATTCTCATTTGCTCTGGAACATCCCTGCAGCCTGCTCTCAACTGCCGGCAGCAGCAGACAGGGAGATTGTGCCCTGTGAGAAATACCAAGACAGGACATTTTTGCAAGAGCTCTGGAGTGCAATGGGGTGGAAAGGCATGAAAAGAAGGAGTGAGATTGTGTAGCAGGTGATTGCAGTTTCATTTATCTGTTTAAACACTTAGTATTTACTCTTTTTCAGGAACTGTTCATGGTCCCTTACAAATATTAACACAACCTTAATATCCCAATGAGGTAGGCATTGCCACTAACCATTGTTACAGGTGAGAAGACTGAGGCACGGAGAGGTTAAGTGACTTGCCCAGGGTCACAGCTTATGACAGAATTCAAGCTATACAGAACACCTCATAGCTGCTAAGTTATAGTGGTACCCCTTTGGAGAGAAAGATGAATGAATGAAGAAAGGAACAAAGGAAGGAAATAACACACACAAAAACCATTATCATTATTAAAATAAAAGGTAACTTGTTCACTCAAGGAGTATTCCAAGAATTCTAAAGTCATGGGAAAGACACATTATGAGAAAAAAAGCCAGTTATATAATTGTGTAAATTATAGTTAGAAAGTAAAAAATCAAGAAAATAATGTAATTAATTAAAATGAGAAGTGTAATGAGAAGTATGTGGGAATAGACACAAATTAATTTTGTTATTTATGGTTGCCAGTAGGTATTATTGAAAGTTGATAAATCATAAAATGTAAGTTTATGTATAATATTAAAGCTTAAATATATTATTTAAAGTTCTAAACCAGTGAAGGGCCTAAAATGTCATTATAAATCTCTGAACTATCAGAAAGAAAATATATATAAACAATTTTCAATATATAGATCATTTAACAAATAGAAAATAAAGAAACCAATAGCATTTGAACTCACAGAGGAGAACTGATACTATACATTTCTGCATATCAATACGTGTAAATGAGAAAAAGCCACCTATTAAAGGAAAAAAATCTAATAGATTTAGAAAACCAAACTCAACTATTTGTTACATACAAAACAGAAATTTAGAGCAAATTTTAATACTAGGGATATATCATGCAATTACCGAAAAAATACCCCCACCAAACATTATTATTAACATTATTAATGTCAAAGTTGAAGTCACAGAAAAAAAGCATGAAATATAAGCAAGAAGTTCACTTTATACTGATGAGTCAATCCACAATGAATATCTGTCATGGATTGCTAAAACCAAAGACCCTAAAATGAAAACTCTTTTTAAAAATACTTTGCTATTTTAAATTGACATTCATTGTACATATTTATGGAGTACAGTATGACATTTCAATACATGTATACAATGCGTTATGATCAGATCAAGATAGTTCAAATATTTGTCACCTCAGATATATGCCATTTCTTCCTGTTGGGAACATTCAAAAATCCTGTCTACTGCTTATTGCTTATATTGCCACCAGTGATATGTAGGAGTTCCCCTTTCTCCATATTTTCATCATCTGCTATGAAAATTCTTTTATTCTTTCTTTTTCTGTTTTTTGTTTTGTTTTGTTTTTGCATTATTAGGGTTGACTCTACAGGTGGTTTTCTACTGAGTTACATTCCCAGTCCTTCATTTATTTGTTTGTTTATTTATTTTTTGACACAGAGTCCAGCTAAGTTGCCAAGGCTGACCTCAATCTTGGTGATCTTCCTGCTTCAGCCTCCCAAATATTGCAATTATAGCCATACACCAAAGCATCTGGTTCCTGACATGAAAATTCCTAAAGCAAAAATTTCATAAAATTCAAGGAGAAAAGAGAGACATGCAGGAGTAACAGAGAAGGTTCACTCATTCCTAAGTCATGACAGATCAAGTGAACAGTAAAAGTAGCAAAGAAACAGGATCAAATTTTATAATTCATGTAGTTTAAAAAGGGCATATCACATCCCTTATTTGAAAACACAGAATATTCCATTGTTAGGTAACCAAAGAGCCTTCTCAAAAATTAAATGCATGCTAGACCACTAAATACTCTGAATACATTCAAGTTGATATAGTACAGATCATGTCCTCAAATTATAATCTAAAGACAGTAGAATTGTTTACTTAGAAATTCAAAGCAAAATCTCAAATGCCTAAAAATTAGTACTATTTAAAAACTTGGATTAACGGTAAGAGAAACTGAAATGAAAGGATATTTTGAAAATACTTAGCTTTAGAATCCATGTGTTATGGCTAAAATCAGTACTGACGGAAAAATTCACAGTTGTAACCAAATTATTAAGCAAGAAGAAACATAAAAAGTGAGTTCATATTTAAAGCAAAAGGTAAAAAATAAAAATAAAAAATAAAGCTAAGGAAAAGAGAAAAAGGAAATAAAAACAAAAGCCAATATTAATGATTTCAAGCAAAACATACAGAAGTAATAAGCATAAGAACTGATCACTGGAAAAATCAATGAAATGGATGAAATGATAGCCTGTCATAGTTTTTAAAGGAAGTGTAAGGAAAGCATAAAAACACACAATCATCACTTAGAAAGGGCTAAAAAGCAACCAAAACAATTATAACACCACAGTGAATTCCACATTTATCTCACCTATAAATCATCAATTAAGAAAATGAACAAATGAGGGCAGGGACTAGTAGAGTGGAAGAAGTGGAATAGGGGGAGGGAGGACAAGCAGGGAAGAGGGGTTCTGGGAACTAAAATGAAGCAAATTATGTCCCATGCAGGGATGCTCATGTCAGAATGAACCCTGCTATTATGCATAACTACAATGTTCAAATAAAAACATAAAAAATAAAAATAAAGAAATGTTTCACACAAAATTCTGAAAATGTACTTGAAAATATAGATAAAATAAATCAGTTTCTAGGGAAATATGACCCTAAAAAAAGACTTCCAAAAACAAATAAACCAACTACTAATAAAGAAATTGAGAAGGTTATCAAGGATTAACTCCTTTCATAAACAGCAGAAAACACCAGGCTCCATCAGTCTCACTAATGACTTCATTCAAAACATCTAGGAATAGCACACATTATTCCAATCCTAAGTGATCCCTAAGCATGGAAAAAGCCACAAAGAATGACATTGACATTGAACCTAACAAACTACAAAAAGGAAAACTAGAGATCAATATATAATTTATTAATAGCACAGAAATGGCATAAAACATATAAGCAAGTTAGTAGATTAACACACAACGATCATATAGGATCCCTTTTGGGATCCAAGTGATAATTCAAATTCAGAACATCTATTAATCCATAATTATCACATTAACAGGTGAAATAAATAAATGGTGGAAATGAATTTTTCAAAGTTGAATATACTTCCCTGATTAAAAAGTGATGCATATATGTACACAAATATAGAGTCACATGAATATACATACATAGTCATATAGACATATATAAACAGATATTGAAGACACAGGTTTATATACATAATCAAAATTCAGCATCATGCTTAATGAAGAATCATTAATTATTCCTATTACCTTAGGAAAGAAGATGGATAAAGATAACCTGCCTGGGAACGTCACTGCCTCAAGATATCTGGGGAAGCCCAGTGGCAGCTGGTAATCTTAAGAACAACATCAGAATGGAAAGAAGGGACTCTTCAGTGCCACCTAGTACCTGTGTTCCCAAGGAAAAGGGCAGCGCTGGTAGCCAGGAAGATCAGGAAATCAACTACATGCAGGTGACTGGACAAATAAGTAAATTGTCTAACGATAATAAGAGATGGATTTCTCACTAATGAAGAGGGGAAATCATATGAATTTTAGTGAAACTTAATTTGGTCAAAGATGAACAACCAGATCCTTCATGGTATGGGCAGTTTTATTTATCCCTTAGGAATCATCAATAAAGACCTATTTAGGCACCAGGAAACAGTCCATCTTTCCAACTAACTTTTACCTAATAGTTTTAGATTTTAGCATCCATAGATTATCCTGGCATAAGTCAACTATGTAATTGGAAATTGCAAAATGATGGTTTTCTAGTTCTCATTTCCTCCATGTTTCCTAACTGACATTGTTCTGTGAGAGCTTTCCCTCATCATCTTCCAAAAAAATAGAGTGAATGATAATTCTTTCCCTTTAACTTCAGATTTTCAGAATGAAGATTGGATATGAAAAGCACCTTCACTATGGAAAATGAGGTGAGTCTCTCTCCTTCTCCCTCCTACTCTCCCTGCCCACCCCCTCCTTCCTCCTCTACACTGCTCACTCTGGATATTGTCAATAATCAGCTACAGTTGAACCTCTTTATAATGTAACAAATGACCCAAATCTAGCCTGTGGAACCCTCTTCAGTTGGCCTCTTAGGTTCTCTTGTCACGTGCCCACTGGTCTTTGATCACTTTCTTAGTTTTTGAAACATGAAGAGTTCCCAAGACTCACTTTGTACTTACTCTACTGTGTAATTGAAAAGTAGCTATTATTTCTTTCAGTTCCAAAGTATCCAGGGTGAGGAAGTTAAATATAAATGTTGCTAATGGGGTGCTATCGATTCTGGGAAATTCCAAGGAGTAAAGTTTAACCTAAAAATCATGAGTTTTATATTGATATTTCTTTCAGATTAAACATCACAAGGTTTTCCCCTTAATATCTCTTAATTTTCCTTATATCCTTTTGCTCAAATTGCCTTATTTGCTTTCCCCTACTGTATATAAAGTAGCTTTGGTCTTATAATAGTATTAATACTAACCATAATATTAATTCATTACATTTAAATTATCTTGGGAGTTCATTTTGTCTTTAGAATATCACACTAAGAATTTCATCATGGAAATGCAAATCGAAAGCACAAGGAGGGACCCTTTAATACCCACTATGATGGCTATAATCAAAAAGACAGACAATAATAGTGTTGACTAGGATGTGGAGAAATTGGAACTCTCTTACACTACTGGTAAAAATGAAAAATGTTTCAAAATATTTGGAAAATAGTCTTACAGTTTTTAAAGTGTTAAATGTAGATTTACCATATGACCTAGTAGTTCCACTCCTTCATATATACATAAAAGAAATGAAAACATATGTTCACATAAAATCTTATTCACTGCAGCAATATTCATAATAAGCAAAAGAAGAAACAACCTACTGATGAATGAATGAATAAAATACATCATAATTGAATATTATTATTATTAGTAGTAGTATTCAGCAATAAAAAGGATGAAATACCGTAACATCCTATCACTTAGATGAACCTTGAAAACATTACACTAAATGAAAGAAATCAGTCAGAAAATACCATATGTAATGTCTGTTTCCTTTTACACGAACCATCGAGAATAGGCAAATTTACAGACAGAAAGTAGGTTAGTGATTGCAACAGGGCAAGGGAAGTTGTAGAACGAACACAGACTGCAAATGGGTACAGCGTTTTTTTCAGAGGTGATGAAATGTTCTACACTTAGATTTTGGTGATGATTGCACAAGTCAACAAATAAAGTAAACACCACTGAATTGTGCACTTTAAATTTAATCGTCTATAAATTATATCTCAATTAAATTTTATAAAGAAATAAAATGTCTGCAACTCCAGCTACTTGGGGAGCTAAGGTAGAAGGAGCACAAATTCAAGTCAAGCCTGGACAACTTAGCAAAATCCTGACTTAAAATAAAATTAAAAGGATTGGGGATGAAGTTCAACGGAAAAGCTTTTGCTGGCATGTGCAAGACCCTAGGTTCAATCCCCAGTGCTAAAAAAAAAAAAAAAAAAAAGACAAAACAGAACTCTCTCAACCTTATAAAGAATATCTGCAAGAACCATTGATAACATCATATTTATTGGTTTAAAAATAATTATTTTTCCTGTAGGATCTGGAACCAAAAAAAAAAAAGGAAGGAAGAAAGAAAAAAACTGTCTAGAACACTTCTTTTTAATGTTCTTATTAGTGTTTTGTAGTTATACGTAATAGTGGGGTTCATTTTGACACAATTATGCATGCATGGAATACAACTTGCTCCATTTCAGTACTTCAGTCCCCAGTACTTCTTTTTCCCTCTCTTCCTCCCTCCCGTTATTCCCCTTCCTCTACTATGCTGGCCAGATGACTTTTTTCCGAGCACCACACTAGAGGTTCTAAGCAGCATCATAAGACAAACCCACCAATAAACAAAGGAAAGAAGTAAAACAGCATCTAGCATCGTTTCACAACTGGCAAACTAATATATAAATACAAACTAATGTATAAAAATCAAATACATTTCCATATATAGCCAAACAGCAACTAGAAAATGAAATGAACAATTCCATTTAAAATAACATCCAAAAGTAGGAAAAGCCTGGAGATATATTAAATAAAAATGCTTGTAAGAGCTATGCACTGAAAAATGCAGAGAAAAAATCAAATGGGGAAACATGTCATATTTCTGGGTTTGAACATCCAGTATAGTTGGAATGTCATTTCCACTCATATTGATATACATTCAATGTAATCTCAACCAAAGCATTGGCAGAGTTTCTGTATAGCCATTGCAAAGATCTTGAATAGACAAAACAATCTGAAAAAGAAGAACAGAATTGGAGAATATATATTTCTGATCTCAAGATTTCCAAGATATTTAAAGCTAAATTAAGGTACAATAAGTGATCCAAATAGTCTGGTATTGGTATAAGAAGAAATATATAAATGAAATAGAATAGAGAGTCCAGAAATAGACCCTACATCCATGGTGAATTATGTTTGATAGAAGTGCCAAGGTAACATGAAAAGGATAGTCTTCAAATCAAATGATGCTGGAACAAATGGATATCCATATAAAGGAAAATCAATCTTCATATTTCCTTCATGCTAAACACTCCTCCTCTCTCTCTCTCTCTCTCTCTTTCTAAATGATCATGAACCCAAACATAAAGCCTAAAACTTTTAAACATCTAGGTGAAAACATAAGAGAAAATCCTTGCAACCTTGGGAAAGGCAGAGTTTTCTCAGGTAGGAAACAAAAATCATAAAATATAAAAGGAAAATTTAATAAACTAAAATTCATCAAAATTAAAACTTTTGCTTTTAAAAATATTATTAATAATTACCATTAATAATAAAAATAAATAAAATCCAGCTAGATTATGAAATTCTAAAAAAAGAAAAAGCAAGTCACAAACTGGGAGAAAATATTTTCAAATCATTTATCTGCCAAAGGTCAGATATATAAAATAGTTAAAGAAATCTTAGCATTCAATAATTTTCATAAAAAGTTATCCAGTTTTTAAAAACAGACAAGATTTGAATAGCCACATCACAAATGTAGATGTCTAAACAGCAATTTAAACTCATAAATAGACAGCCAACATCATTAGTTCCCAGGGAACTGCAGTTAGAACGACAATGAAATGCCACAACACATCGAGATAAAAATGCCTAAAATTAAAAGACTGAAAACACCTAGCATGGGCATAGAACTCTCATGCCTTGCAGGTGTGACTGCAAAACACCAGAGCCACTGTGGAAATACTCTGACAATTTCTCACAGAATTAAAGATGTATTTACCTTAAGGCCCAGCAATTCCACGTCTACATTTACTCAAGAGAAACAAATCCAGGACTGGTGTTACAGCTCGGTGGTACAGCATTTGTGTAGCATCTGCAAGACCCTAGGTTTGTCCCCCTGGACCATGAAATAAATACATAAACAAAAGGACAGTATTCAGAGGGAGAGAGAAATAATAACATAGGAATGTAAATATGCATCAGTGCTTTTAGCACCTGGTTATATCTACTGCAGGTGGAAAGAGAAGTGTCCTAACGTTAGAATATATGTGATTTAGAGGCAACAGTAAAGAGTCTAGTTGTTTGACCAGAGTCCAAAAAAAAAAAAAAAAAAAAAAAAAAAAAAAAAAAAAAAAGGTCAAACATTCAGGTGGCTGGAAAGAGAAATATTGAAAGATTAAGCACAATAAGGTCTAAGCTAGAGGCATGTGCACAGACACATAAGAGTGACCATTGAGTGTAAAGATCTATATTTCACATACTACCACTCACCAGAGATAATCTGTCATAGAAGAGACACTAACCAACCATGCAGACAAAATGATTTGGACGGCTGACATCACAAACCTCACTCATTAATTACCTGGGCCACTTCCATTCTGGCAGGACCAAAGATTTATTATCTCAAAATAGATACAAAACTTAGATATGAATTTGCCTTTTTTGCTTGTGGGACCTCAGCCAGAACCACGACGTAAGGGCAAATAGAGTCTTTAATCCACCCACATAGAATCCCACACACACTGTGGGACACACTGCAGAGCAAAGAAGATACCAGGATTTTCTTTGGCTAGGGGATTCACTGTGTCATATCATGCACACCCACAAGCAGCTGGCTTACTGAGTGGATTTGCTGGCACAATACTGTTTCGGGGTCACTCTTGAGTTCTTGGTTTGTTCTCACAAATTGAACAGATCTACCCGCAAATCAAGTTTAGGCAATTTGTTTGTCTTGCAACTCATTGCAGTGAATCCCCCATAGCCACAGATGTCAGCTGAAGTGTTTCTCCAGACATTGGGTTTGGGTTTCTGCTCATGTGGCTTGCTAGTGTCCTACATGTGCTCAACCCCAGATGTATCACCGCCATCTCTCGTTGGATGACTGCTGGCCAGCTTGACCTTAGTACTTGCTAGGACTGAAGAACTCAGATCTCACTGAAGGGTTTTAAATGCATGGGCCGGGCTGGAGCAGTGGCTTGGCGGTTTTAGCCCTTTGACCAGCATGTATAAGTACGCAGGTTCAAACCCCAGCACCACATACACAGTAAAGTGTCTGAGCAATGAAAATCACATGAAAAACAAAATAAAAAATTGCTTTTGTCTTTCTCTCCCTCTCTCTCACTGTCCCTCTTTCTTTAAAAAAAATAAAAAATAAAAATAAAAAAATAAATGCATAGGCACCTGGTCAGGCAATCTGTCTCCACCAGGGCTCAATTTTACCTGTAGAAAGATGACATTTTAAATTATCTCTTTTTTTCATAAAGCAGTTTAGCAATGAAATCTCCAATTTCTATACATAAAACTTTCTGAAACAACATGTGCAAAATTTGCAAACCGTGCAGTGGAATATGTTTTGTAGGGTGCTAATTTTCAGAAATCAAGAGACTGGAAAATCTTAATTGTACTGTGTTTGAATCATAACCTTGTGCTTTGTCCTCCCCACCCATCCCCCCCCCCCCCCAGGGCTGGGAACTGAGCCCAGGGACATTCTATCCCAACCCTTTCTAAAACTTTATGGAAAGGGTTTCTCTAAGTTGTCCAGGTCTCCTCAAGCTTGCAATCCTCCTCCTGCCCGCACCTGGCTTGTGTTTTGTAATTCTTATTCATTTTATTCTTGGAATTGAAAATAAGCTTAAGTTTGAACATGACGAAAGATTTCACATGCTTTATGGTTTGCAGCTTTGTTTTTATTTTATTAAGCATATGAAAGACCACATGATTAATATTAGCAGTTGTATTTTTCATTAAAATTGGAGCAAAATCAAAATAAAATATTCATCTAATTACTCAATTCAACTAATTAATAATGATATCAATGCTGCCAAAACTGAACTATTTATTGGCCCCCAGCATCACTACAGAAAAGCTTAATATTCATTTATCAACTAATGTACAAAAATCTGAATTCAGATGAATAGAAGGGTTTTGGCATTTAAAAGGTTTTCCAAAAGTCAAACACAAAAATCTAGTACTGCTTGTACTAAATTTAATTTAAAATTTAAATTGAATTGCTGCCTTAATAAAAATGATATTTGACAAGCCATGAAGCCTGCCCATGAAAGCTTTCCTAGTGGAAAGTGGCTACGGTTTGGATGAGTATCCCCCAAAGGCCCATGAGGAAGGCCCAGGTGCTTGGTTACCAGCCTGTGGCACCACTGGGAGGTGGTGAAACCTTTGGGAGGTGGGGAAACCTTTGGGAGGTGGGGCCTGGTGGAGGAAGTTAGTCACCAGCTCCTGCCTCCCTCTTTGCTCTCCTGCTACCGGAAGGTAAACAGGCCTTTTCCAACACATGCTCCCACCATGTACCATGTCACCACAGGCCCAGAAGCAATGGAGCCAACAGACCATGGACAAATTCCTGAGGCTAATGAACCCAAATAAACCTTTTCTCCTTATAAGTTATCTCAACTACTTGTAAGAGTAACAAAAGCTGACTGACACGGTTGCCATGAGTGATTTCTTTCATGCAGCTGCCACATGGACTAAATGCTGGCTGCCGGATCCAGGTCACTCCAATCATTTTTGTGCTCTAGTGCTTTCCGCAGCCAGTTCAACTGTAGTTGAATCCAGCTGTACTGGGGGATTGAACATTAGAGCATGAGATAATGAACACCCCTCTTCTGCCTCTTGTCCAGCAGTCCTCAACCAATGATTACGGGGAGTTGGTGTATAAATATTCCAGCTTCCTTGGCATAACACTGGGAACATATTTATGCCATTTCCCAGGATTTCCCTGTGGGACTAAACTCCACTCACTCCGGTGCTTGAAAATGGGCACATGGTAGCACTCCCTTTGCTGGCTGCCTTTCCTGTTCCACCTCCTCACTCCCCCACCAGTGTCTCCTGCACTTCCTACCCAAACTGCATGCATGGAAATCCTCTCCTCAGGGTGTGCTCAGCATCATTTGACCTCACTACCACATCCACATTAACTGGAACTGCAGCTGGCTGGCCAGCAACCTCAGAAGTGACCTATTTTGAGACCTAGAAGGTCGCTGAATACTGAGCAGACTGATGAACCCAACCAGTCCTCTCCCCGGTAGTCTAAATAGGAAATGTTTGGAAACAGAGTTGATTGCAGCAGAAACTCAGAGACACACTGGTCATGGCCCAGAGAAGCAGTATGGAAAATACAAGAAGAGGTGACACAAGACATCTTCAACAGCTGTAGGAATCAAGATTTTTCCATGTGTCAAGGTTTCACTTTACAGCAAGTGAAACCTACAATTGAAACCAAAGCCTCCTGCTTTTAATGTATCTACTCAATTCTTTACATTTTTTTCAATAAGCCAGCAACATTTTATATGTTTCAAATATATTATTTCAAGTATCATTGTATGCTTAAATTTTTTTTTACCGTATTTCAAAGGTTTGATAAAGTACATTAACTCAGGAATTTTGTCAATTACTCTAAATTTCCTAAACTGAAATTTGTCATCTTTCAAGACTTTAAAAAATGTAATATTCCTTTTCTTTTTGCAGTTTGAATCTTCCCACTCTTCTGTGAGTGTAGGTAAACACACACACACACACACACACACACACCTTCAAAATATGAGTATACTGCTTCCGGTTAGAGACAGTATAATGTATAATGTATATTTTTCTTTTAGTTATTCCTAGCCATAGCTAAGAATAGAGTTCTGCAAGTTGGGGCTGAGAGAGATTTTCAGGGTTGTAAAAATGTTAATGAGAAGGTCATAACCATACACCTTTTGTAGTTTTGGGGGGCCCAATATAGAAAACAAGAATGTGTTAGAAATTTTAGGGATGTGCGTAGCCATTGTTAGGTGCTTTTGATTCAGGAACACATGAGACAAATAGGGCGGTTGTTGTGTTATACACCAATGATGAGAAAATGGAGATGCGTATCACTTAGTCAACTTTGGCAAAGTCCAGATTAACTACTGAGAAAGGCAGGCCCTGAACCTCCTGGCCTGTGACCCTTTGACCTCCACAAGGTTGGGTTCTATCTGATTTTAACATTGTGAGTCCCTTGAGTTCATACTGTGCAATTTAATGGCCAAAACCACTGTGGTACACATTGAATGCACTAGACAGACATTCATTTGTGATAGTTTAAAAG
The DNA here is from genome assembly GCA_004027875.1 of Aplodontia rufa. NCBI lineage: Eukaryota > Metazoa > Chordata > Mammalia > Rodentia > Aplodontiidae > Aplodontia > Aplodontia rufa. The sequence goes on along the minus strand of PVKS010005561.1, from coordinate 59,457 downwards.
ATTTCTAATAGGCCCAAGACATGTTAAAAGTCTTTTTGAGCAAGAAAAAGTCTTTGAAACTTAAATCAATTTTGAAAGTATGGATTTTGGTTTTTCAAAGGCGGAAATACTGCAAAGATCAGTCTTTCTCCTCTTGTATTCAATCAAATACTTTCTTTTTAAAAACTAAGAAAGCAAAAATCCATAAAATCTTTCAATTTAACTGTTTTAAATGTACCAAAATTCCATTTCTAGCAAATTCCAGCAACATTGTGTCCCATAATACTGCTTGACTAGTGAGAATCGTAATGACTAGCAAGTATTATTTTTAAATTATACTAGAGAGATAACGCATCACAGTTTATTATGACTTTTTCATTGACAGCCTATGTGTTCTAGTTTAAATGCAAACTTGAAGTTCTCTTTTTGGTGTTTTCAAATATCTGCATCTTATTTCTAAGCTCATTAAACAATAGAGGAGAGTAGGAGAGATTTCTACCCGACCTTCCTTTTGATAAAAATGTTTGTGAATTGAAGCACAAGCCCTTCTCTACCCTTGATCCTTCGTACTTAACTCAGGACAGATTTCTAGCTACACTGTTAGATGACTTTTATTTTTAGCTAACAGTAGCACATGGACTTAGGAATCTCATAATTATGCCCTGCGGACCAGCTCCAGAACCAGCTCCCAAGGAGGCCTTTGGAGAGTTGTTTCAATGACAGTCCTTGGCTTCAGGGCAGCAGGGACCAACGTGTCCTTTGACAATAGCTGAATGCTCTCATTGCTTTTAGAGTCTATGGGCAGTGCCACCATCTAATATCTGCTCTCCAAATTCTCCAATATGTATGCAAAGATGTCAGTATTTTAAACTATATTTTCAAAAGCCCAAATACTTACCTGGTAAAAATCCAAAATTCTTTTCCTCTTAAATTTCATCTGTGCATCTTTCTGGGCAGTGTTTCACACCCTGTCTTCACCAGATGAGAATTGTTTTCCTTTCCTCGTCGAGGTCGCCTTTGAGGCCCCCATGGAAATGCTTGGATGTGTTTTGGGTTGGGACTGTCAAAGTATATTTTTCAGATCACAAATCATTCCTTTCTCTGCCTCTCACACAATTCCTAGAGCTCAGAACAAACTGCATTTTGAGCTGAGAATTCTTAAATTAACATTGATTTTCAGTAGGGGCTTAGTATCCTGATAACTAACAATGAATTAATTTGTGAAGATTAGCCACAGCCTCTGACAATACTTTTGTTTGAAAAAAATAGGTGATAGCATATTTATATGTGAATGTGATTCATAAAAATTCTGAACTCCTTGCCATGTGGATATTTGCTTTACTTGAACAGAATATACTGGGTGGATAGAAATGAACTTTAAGGATCTCATTCAGGATAACTTAACCAAAATTTCTTGTTCAATAGCAGACACAGACAAGGATAGATCAATAAATGAAAGAGCAAATAATTACATAATTAAGAGGTCATTTAACTCTACCATCCTTTAGTTTATAATGTATTACAATAAGCGTTAATACGGCATGTGTTAAACATGAAGATGATATTATAACTAATATCTACAGTGGGTATTGGTCATTTCTGGCTCTTTGGTATCCACCTCTCCTCCCTAGTTGTCAGCTTTTTCTGTGAACACCTCTTTTTTCAGAAGTCAAATGATCCAAATTCCTTTCCCTCTGCCCCATCTCAGCTAGGAGACAGGCACATGATGGGATTCTTCCTGGACTTTGAATGCTGAGTCGGAGATAAAATTATGTGGTGAGCGTTCAAGATTATCTTAGGGACAGAAGCATAGGACCCAATCATTTCCACAGTGTGACCTTCATCATGGGGTCTGGAACCAAGTTCTTGAAGCCTACTTTGATTCATGCTCAATGTTAAGCCTCGGTCCTCAACTTTCCATTAATTCTCTGTACCTTGATGTCTTTCCAACCTTAAAAAAAAAAAGAAAGAAAGAAAGAAAGAAAAGTAAAAAGGAAAGACTTTGTTTTCTGTTACCTATAAAAAGGAGTCCTGACATATCACACTGGATCAATCAGAGTCCAGCATCAATCAGTGGAAAACAGAATTCCACTTTGGTGATTCACTTGAAGAGAAGTTGGTGGAGAAACAACTTGGAGTTGCGGGCAAGGTTAAGTCAGCAAGATAAAGAACGGTGTTGAGGCCCTGAGATGACCCCGCTGTCTCTCTAGGCCTGAAGGGCAAAGACAGGAAGTGATGCTGCAGGGGCCCAAGTGTTACTCTCCTCTTGGCCCCTAATCTCCTCACTCTGCCTCCTGTGGACCGAGTTCCATCAGAAGCACCAAACACTTCTGGGTCCATCTCTTAGGGCAGAGCGTGTGCCAGAGAAGGGCACGCCAGAGATCTGAGTAAGGGGTGTCAGGAGACACAAAAAAAAATTTAACACAGTAATCCTGGGGAAGCTCGAGTCCTTAGGAATATTCTGCATTTCCTAGAACTAACTATGGACACACTGTCATTCAATGTTCTTATGGCAGTGTGATCCTTACTTACCAAAAGTTGTTGAGACACAAGGTCTTTGTGAAATTCACACCAAAAATAAGTTGGAGGCAACATTTATCTCCATCACTAAAATTTTACTTTATGGCACCCAATTTTTTAAAATAATCTGAAGTTTTCATATTTGTTTTCCATTTCAAATCTACATTTTGAGATTGTATCTTAATGCATTTACATAAATTTTATAATAATTCTGAAAATGTAAAGTAGGAAGATGAGGTATGTAATGTGATGTAGCATGATTTTAGAGCAAAACATCAAATTATCAATATTAACATCTTTCTTGGTTTGTTATAAATTTGAAGTTTAATGGTGCAGTCAAGTGATGGGGTCTTATGCACATGTGAATTGTTAGGAAAATTCAACAAAAACAAAGAAGTGACTATAATATTAAGTCCATCAAAATAGAATTCAAGGTAAAAAGCACATTAAATGGGATTATGATATGATAATAAAGGGTTATTTCATATTTCCATGAAAGATGAATATTTTGGCACACAGAAAAGTATAGATATTTTCCAAATTCAAATTCTGAAATCTAAAACTTATGATGAGAATAGATGCATGATTGGATGGATGGACAGATCATTGATGGACAGGGAGGCAGAGAGGCAGATGGGTGGGTAAATTAATAGATAACTATTATTTTTGGTATAGACCCAAACATACGTATGGAATCTGGCCACTTCTTGCCACATTTCTAACAACCACCCTGGGCTCAGCTGCCATAATCTGTCTCCTCAATTACTGAATAATCCTCTGGGTCTCCCTACTTCTGCCCTAGTCCCCTGAGGCTTATTATTCACATAGTCACCAGAGAGATCATTTAAAAACATAAGTTATAGTATTTCGTTTCTCTGCTCATATGCTTCCAGAGTTAAAGCCAAAGACCTTGCAAAGGTTCATCTCTAAGCACGTCCACGATCTGCTCCCCGCCTCTCGGATCTGCCCTCCTAATGCTCACCTCATTTGCTCAGTTCCAGCCACCCTGGCCTGCTTGAAGTTCCTTAAGCATGAAAGCACACCGCCAAGCACAATTCCACCTTGGGGTCCTTGCATGTGGGGGTTCCCTCTGCCTGGAAGCTCTTACCTCAGATAAAGACGTGGCCACTGCACACCACCTTCAGATCAGCCCACATGTTGCCTCCCTGGGAGATTCTCAGAAGTCTGAAACACAAACACATTTACCCTCTCTTGCTTTAGCTCCTCCACTGTGATTATCACCATCTGAGGCAGCACACTATTTATTTGATTTATTATCTACCTTCCACCTCCCATTATAATATAAGCCCCACAAGGGCAGGGATTATGTTTTATTTACTCCTGAACATACAATAATTAGAATGCTGCCTGGTACATATTAGATTCTCAATAAAAATTATGGGGCCGGAGCTATGGCTCAGTGGTTGCGGTGCTTGCCTGGCATGCATGAGTACAGGAGTTCAAACCCCAGCACCATGTACAGAATGAAGTGTCCAAGGAATGGAAGTCACATGAAAAGCGAAATAAAAATTGCTTCTCTCTGTCTCTCTGTCTCTCTCACTGTCCCCTCTTTCTTAAAAAAAAAAAAAAAATTTAGTGGAAAAGTTGAAAAAACTCAACTAAAAAAAAAAAACAATGAACACTCCCTACAAATATGAACAATTTGCTAAAAGAAAAAAAAACTAGATATCCATTAAATTTATTTTAATTGGTAATAATTGAAAAAATATAAACAGTGAAATGGTACATATCACCTCTTAAGTTACAAAAAAAAATTCTTAAAACAATAATAGCCAGTGTAAGACTATGTTGAACAAATAAAAAAATAAATAAAAATTAAAAAATAATGATAGCCAGGGGGTGGAGCAGTGGCTTAGCAGTTGGATCGCTTGCCTGGCATGTGCAAGGACCTGTGTTCCAATCCCATCACCACATATACAACTAATTGTTGGATAAACAAAAACCAGATGAATAAATAAAATTAATTTTCTTTCTCTAAAAAAAAGTAACGGTAGTGTTAAAAATAAAAGTAAAACAGATTAACAAACCTTCGACTTCCATGAGAAGCCTAACTAACAAGGGGGTAAAGTAGGGGAAAATATGGGATCAGAGAGAACTCAAAGGGAGAGAGATCATGAACTGGCATCAGCCTTGGCTTGCTTTGTCAGTATCCATGAGTTCATGAATGTGTAACAATGATTCCCTCCAATATGTAAGACTATATAGAACGAATTTTTTTAAAAAGCCATTGGAAAATGGCAAAAAAAAAAAAAAAAGAGTGTGTCTGAAACTTGGAGAATCATTGCTAGGTGAATATGCATGACAACCAATTCTTGCCACACTCATCCCCCAGGTAAGAGCTTGCAGTCAGACACTTAATACAAAGCAACATAATCTGTGGGTTCTTCAAATAGAAATTATACCCATTTTCTGGAGCTGACCACAGAACAGGCATCAGTGCTCCATAGTGAAACTTTCTTCATCTGGCTTAATTCAACATCATTTTTTTGACTCATACTAAAACTGGGCTTTCCACTCTCAGATTTTACCCACCAAAATTGAGTTCCCAAGTCAACTTTGTAGTGTCTCATTTTTAAAATGTCAATGGACAACCAAAGATCATTTGTCTTATGAATAAAGCTTGCTATGTGAAACAAAAACTAGCAATTATAATTTACAGATGGGCATTCCCTGTGTGCTGGTTGTTTTTGAAGTATGCTTACAAATGAACTCTCTAAATCTTTACATCAATTGTATAAGCATAATAAGACTATTATGTCCCAGGAAACTGAGGCACAAAATGCTTGAGTAATTTACCCCAGGTCCTGCAACTAGCCTATATTAGAGGTAAGGTTTGATCTCTTACCAGTCTGCAATAACAAACTACATTTTTATATTATCTCTCATAATAAATAAATAGAAAACTGACACCCAAGGAAAGAGAAAGCTTAAAGAAACAAATAGTATTTAATAGAAAAATAATATAATTGTAAAATAATATGAAAAATAAATAATTACTGTATAAATAAGAAGGTCTTGATTTTTTAAATAGAACTTAAAACAATCAACCCAAGGTAGAATGATAAATCATGAATTTATTTTGAAAAAACACAGAAGACAAAGAGTAGAAGGACATAGAAAAATCAATCAGAAAGTCACACATCTAATAGGTATACCAGTAGTAGAGAATGAAGAAAACAGCAAAGAGAAATTATCTAAATAAATTCATATGTGTCTTTCCAGAACTGAAGTGAGAAATGCATTTTCATATCAGAAAACTGTGGTATGAATAGAAGAATAAGGATCAAAACTCAGCCCACCATTGTCTAACGTCAGAACTAAAGATAGGAAGGGTCCAAAGGCCTCTAAAAAGAAATAAACAATCTTCCTTAAAAGTATAGATCAGACTGGCATCAAAATTCTCATGAGAAGCTGAAAGAATAGTAAGTATGCCTCCAATATTTCAAGAGAATTTTTTTAACTGTATGTCTATCAATCAAGTTTCAACAAAATATACTGCAGGGAGATAGATGATTGATTGATAGACAGGCCAATTTATTTTAAGGAATTAGCACACCCAATTGTGGGGAATGACTTCTAAAATTTGTAGGGCAAGCCAGAGGCTGGAAAATCATACAGAAGTTGATACTATCGTCTACAGATAGAAATTCTTTCCCTTTCTTTCTTTCTTTTTTCATTCATTCTTTCTTTCTTTCTTTTTCTATTAGGATCTTTCAAATCATTTTATAAAGCCCACTTGGATTATTCAAGGTAATATCCTTTACTGGAAGTAAAGCCTTTAAATTGACTTTACTTAAAGTCAATTATATATGTGAAGGACATTTGCAAAATATCTTTGCAGCAATATCCATATTAGTGCTTGATTTAATAACCGAGTAGTATAGCCTACCCAATTTCGCAAATAAAACTTACGACTAGTTAGTTTAGCCTTCCTCACCCATTTTTTAAAAAATGTGTTAAAATGAATTTAACATAAAATTTAGTACAGCTGTATTTGAAAGTTCCAATATGTCTATATCCTTGCCAACACATGTTCTTTTTCTTTTCTTTTCCACCACCCCCCTACTATGGTAATCCTGGTGAGTGTAAAGTGGTATATCATTGTATTTTGCAGTTAATTTTCCCTAATAACTAGATGACATTTAACATCTTTTAATGTAGTTCTTGGTCACTAATATATCTTTGAGTAAATGGTATTCAAGTCTATTTTTATTTGTCTGAGTGTGTGTGTGTGTAGGGGGTGTCTTTTACTGGGATTTGAACACAGGGTCACATACATGCTAGGCAAGAAATCTACCTCTGAACTATATCCCCAGACATTATTATTAGTTTTTATTTTGAGACAGGGTCTTGTTAAGTTACCCAGACTGGCCTCAGACTTGCTATCCTCCTACTTTAACTTCCCAAATACCTAGGATTACAGGTGTGCACCACCACACCCAGCTATTTGCCCATTGTTAAATTTGGTTCTTTATTTTTTGTTGTTGAATTACAAAAATTCTTTATATATTATAGATATTAGACCTTTATCAGATATATTATTTGCAAATATTTTGTCCCAATCCACAGGGTGCCTTTTCACTTTCTTGATAGTATCCTTTGATTTATTATAGTTTTTAATTTTGATGAAATCCAATTTGCCTATTTTTTTCTTTAGTTATTTGTGGTTTTGTGTGTGTGTGTGTATGTGTGTGTGTGTGTGTGTTTCATATCTAAGAAACTCTTGCCAAATCTAAGTATCAAGATTTAGTCCTACATTCTCAGAGTTTTATAGTTTTAACTCATATAAGCCTTTGATTCATTTTGTGTTAATTTTTGTTTATAAAGTGAAGAGTCCAACTTCATTTTTTTTGCATATAGATATCCAGTTGGACCAGCACAATCTGTCAAAAAGAATATTTTTTCCCATCGAATGATCTTGGCACTCTTTTTGAAATTAATTGGCCCATAGACCCATGGTTTACTTCTAGACTCATAATTATATTCCATTGCTCTTTATGTCTATCTTCATCCTACCATCACCCTGTTTTGACTACTAGTTTTGTAGAAAGTTTTGAAATTGGGAAGTGTGAGTCTTCCAACTTTGTTCTTTATCAATATGTTTTGGCTATTTAGGGCTCCTTGCAATTCCATATGAATTTGAGTATTGATCGTTCCTTTTCTAAAAAAAAAAAAAAAAGAATCTTGATAAGTATTGTATTGAATCTTTAAACTGCTTTGAGGAGCAGTACCATCTTAACAATATTAAGACTTCCACTCATGAGCATATTATGTTTTTCCACTTATTTAGGTCTTTAGTACCTTTCAGCAATATTTTGTAGTTTTTAGTGATAAGTATTCCATCTTCCTTAAATTTATTTCTGAGTACTTTATTCTTTTGGATGCGATTATAAATGGAATTTCCCCTTATTTCCTTTATAAATAGCCCATTGAATTTTGTGTGTTGATCTTGAATTTTGCAGCTTTGCTGAATTCATTTATTAGCTTCAATAATTTTGAGAAATATGTGTAGGATTTCCTATGTATAAGATCATATTATCTGTGAACGGACAATTTTACCTTTTTCTTTGTCATGGCTCTTATTTCATCTTCTTGCCCAATTGCTCTGGCTAAAACTTCCAATACATAGTTGAATACAAACAGCAAAGCAGATGACCTTATACTGTTCCTGTTTTAGGAAGAAAGCTTTCAGTCTTTCAACACTGAGTATGGTGTTAGCCATGGCTCAGCGGTATGTTTTTAAAATAAATTCCTTTTATCGTGCAGGGAAGTTCTAAGAGAACTTCTTTCCAACCTAGAATTCCACATTGAAACTCAGTCCGAGGTGAGAGCAGAATAAAAGACATTTTTCAAACACATAAAGTCTTGGAACATTATATCCCATGCATCTTTTCAGAGGTAGTCGTTTGAAAATGTACCACAGCAAACAAAGGAGCAAAGTAATCAAAGGAAAGATGAAGCATCCAAGAAATAATAAAGCCACCCAATCCAGGTGCAGAGTCAAAGAAGGCCCCGAGATGGCATCAAGTCTAAAAAGCAACCAGTCTAAATTACAATACTAGTAAGGCAACAAGAGCCCAAGAAGGAGAAGCGTGGTAAGGGCTGAGAACGAGGATGAATATGAACATGTTAGTACAGAAAGGAAGAACCGAGGAAATCAAAACTGGAAGTCAGGAGCCTTAGGGAATAATAAATCCAAGGGAGAAAAAAAAAAGATTTCTTTTAAGAAAAGGACTTTTTAAATATGTAAGGGGAAAGGCACGATAAGAAAACAATCTGAACTGGAAATAATGAAACAAATTAAACTGTGGAACGATTTTAAGTGATTGATGTCATAAGAATGGCATCTTCAAAGCCAGTGAGGTGGCAAATGCCTGTAATTCCAGCAACTCAGGAGATTGAGGCAGGGGGATCACAAATTTGAGGCCAGCCTAGGCAACTTAGTGAGATCCTGTCTCAAAATAGAAAATAAAAAGGGCTGGGATGCAGCTCCTTGGTAAAGGTTCAATCCACCATACAGGAAAAGAAAAGAAAAAAAAAAAAAAAAGGAAAGATATCTGCATTTGAATGTAACACAAGAAACAGACCTTGCAATGCACTGAGGTCATGAAATTGTACCTGTCAGAAGCCTCTGAGTGATTAGCATTTACATACCTATGGTAACCTAAAGCTACTTACAGTTTCACAAAGCCCTACTGTATAAATCAACTGAAAGTTTAATTTGATAGTAGAACAGAATGAGAATGTCACCAATCTGATAGAGAAAAAAGGCACATGTTGTGGACTATCATCTGGACAAGAGTTTGTTCTTGATTGTCTTATTAGTCATTACATTTTTCACGATAATGGATTCTACCAGCAAGACTTTCTGAATTTGGGAGGGAAATAGTAAGTTTACAGGGCAACATAAAGATTAGCAATGTGAAGTCCTAAGAAAGAAGATTGGAAGGAAGCTTCAAAAGCACTGGTTAAAAAAAGGGAGGATGTTCTTTCATCCTTTACAGATGAAAGAAAGAACTGGTGATAAGAATACTCGAAATGGAGAAAAAGAAAATTTCAGGAGCATTTGCCAGATTATTCTGGAAGTTCCATCACTATTTAACTACTTTCTAACTTCTGCCTGAAAACTGAGAATGATGCATTGCATCCAATTCTTTTTAAGCATAAATTTGAATGCATGAATAAAGTTTTTCATTTTTACAGACACCACACCCTTTCCCCGTTCTCTAGTTCTTTTCAATTTTGTTCCCTATGACAATTGTGCCATTATGTTCCATAGAAATCATTTCATGCTTTCTTGGAATCAGTCTTGAATCCTCTTGGTGTCTTTAACTCTTGCTAATATGAGAAGGTGCGACATCAGTATCCAAAGGTCATTTTGTTTGGCACACAGTATGAAATGGCTCATAATGCCTTATTTTCTGTGCATATAATATATGTAATATATACAAATTCAAAGCTTGGCCAGAATATAAATAGTTCTTGAACATATTCTGTCCTTTTTGAAAAGCAATGCTGTATCTATATGCATAAATCTCATGATTTCTCCTAGCCATTTTGGACATGTTGTATGTGACTTCACCAGAAAAGGAAAGTGAAAGCTGAAGCAATTATCTAGTGAATGTATTTAATGGAGACAGTCAGTCTGGACCGCATAACAGATAAAACGTTTTCTCAGAACCTTTTCTGAGAATCTTGAATTATCAATACAGGTACCTCAACCTCTCAGTTATTTGTGTTATGTGCTGCAAATTACTTGGAACGGGACTATTAAGTAGTAATATTTTGCCTTTTTTAATAGAAAAAGAAGAAACCGATCTTGTTCAGATAAATGTTAAAATCTTTTATGGTAGACATTGTCAAATTCAATTTTTTTCAACATGGTCCACAATGTACGGAAATCTTTAACTTAATTTTGAAGATTGGTGCTTAGCTCTTCCTGTGGACATTCTCCAAATGCAACTTCAGCCAGCACACTAGAAGTGGAAGAAGCAGGAGAAAACAGGCCCTTGAAGGATTTCAGTGACTTGTCTTAAAGGGTCTACCAGCTTCTGTACTTGTAGTTAAGAACTCTAGGGATCAGCGTACAAATTGTAAAATACATAAATTAACACCTTGAATCAAAAGTCAAGACAAATTTTTTAACCAGCGCTGAAATAAGGATGGGCTCTCCTGCCCATTCTTCTGCCCTCTTAAAATGGCCTCACAGGAAGCAGGAAGAAACCAAAGCCTGCAGTCCTGTCCCAGGCAAAGGCAGTTCATTGGATTTGTCCCAGCAGGTTTGTTAAGATCTGAGACTGAGGAGGAAAATGCTGAGGGCTGGGCTTTGTGAGTTTTGTTTTCTGGAGCACAGTGTGGGTGTGCTATAAATACTGAGATGACATCAATTATAGAAGATAATACAAAACCACACAGCATTAAGTACAAGAAAGGACCAAACAAATATTCAGCTGGATACACATCTACCTCCTGTTTTCAGAAATGGTTGGCAAAAAAAATGAGGTTGAGAAGTCTTTGCAATATGCTCCTTGATTCATGGGGACTTCAGTCTTGCTCAGCACATGTGGGCACCTTCATGTCCCACCCCTAGCTTTGCCCTTCCTGTAATTATCCTTATAGTCCCTTAATCAACTAACTTGCTGTGTCTCTCATCTCCACTGTAACGCTGATACTTATAAGCTCATGAACATCAACCTATAAAGTTCTCTATATAGAAAATCTCAGCTCTAAAATCCCTTATAACTTGAGAGCTTCCCAACAGAAATTACTCCCTCTATCCATCCAATTCCATTTACATTTGATTGTCAGTAAATTTCAGATTTCTAAGTCCCCACACGTTTTCAGCTTTTCTCTCCATTGTACTCTGGTCTATCTGGACAGTCATTTATAATTTATCACTTTAAAAATAGCCCTTTCTTTTTCTTTTCTCTCCTTATGGAAATGAAAGGTATTTGTGAGCACTCCATTCTTTAGTTCCACACTACCCATAGCATGGATATGTATCAAATGGTTTCAGCAATGAGTTAATCTAGAACCCTTTAATAATCTGCTGTTCTTTTCAACCACTATCTTCCCTCAGTGCGTTGGATTCTGTTTCTATCCTCTCCTGCTTCCAGGCTGGTCAGTGCCTTCAAAGTGACTCACAAAAACATGTTGCTGAAAGCCACTTCTAATTCATGCCCACTGAGCTCACCTAGGTCCACTTGATTTTTGTCACTCTTGTAATACCTTTCTTACCAAGTCACTATTTGAGTCTCAGCAACTGCTGTTCCTCACGTTCTTTACCTTTTTTACCCCTCACCTCTGCCCTCGATGTTCTTCCTTCTGAGCAGATGCCTTGACTTCACATTTCACTAAAAAGATAAGCATCATCTGCGTTGACATATCTGGCAGAATCCTGTGGTCTCTGCTTCTGTTAAACCTTAGTCTTTGCATAGCTGAGCTTTCCCCCCAGGCTCAAGCCTTATTACCCCCTTGCGGCCTTGTCTTGCTCTCCGCTCTGCCACAGAGAAAGAACTTGAGTAACTTGCCCATGTTCACATATGCTGTAGTTGCGACAGCAGCACTTCAGACCTGAGCAACCCTGCTGTAAACTCCTGTGTTTAACCACCATGCACACTGCCTCTCACACTACTGCTTTCTCTCCTTTTCCCTCATCTCCCAATTTTCTGAAAGAACAATCTTCAACTTTTGGTTAAATTCTTACTGTTCACTCTATTAGCCTCTGCGATGTCATTTATAACCTCTCTAGCGTCCTGAAGCTGTTCTCTCCAAGACGCCCTCCTCCAAAGACTTTTCTGGTTTGCATCATCTTCAACTTTTCTAGAGGATTTACTAGGTGGCTGTTAGGTATCAGAACCTTTCTGTGTTACATAATATAATTTAATCCTTACAACATAAATACAGAATTTCTTTTTCATAGCTGTGAAAAAAATTTGCAAAAGAAATTTGCTAAAGGATTTATATAAATCAGAATTTATTTTAAAACTAAAGGAACCTCTTAGGACTCAATAAAACACAAAACCCAGTTTTTAAAGTGAGCAAAATATTTGAATGGACACTTCACCAGAGTGGTAAACAAATAATAAAACATCATTAATTATTAGAAAACTACAAAGGTACCACCTACACACACACACACACACACACTTATATGGCCACAACCAAGAAACAGTACTAGGTGTTGATAAATACGTGATAAACACACTGGTGACAATGTAAAATGGTATAGACAACTTTTAAACAGTTTGATGGTTTCTTACAAAGCTAAACATACATTATTGTAAAATCCATGAATCTGACCATTAGGTACTATTCTAAGGAAAACATGTGAAAGTCAGCTTTTTTGCTTCAGTGACCAAAAGACCTGACAAGAACAATTAGAGGAGGAGAAGTTTATTGGGAGGCTCCTGGTTTCAGAGGTCTTAGTCCACAGACAGTCCAGTCTGTTTCATTCCTTGGGGCTCAAGGTGAGGCTGAGCACCATGGCTAAAGAGTGTGGTGGGAAAAGGGGGGTCCAGAACATTAACCAGGAAGCAGAAAGAGAGTTCCACTCAAGAAGTACAAAATATGTACCCCAAAGGCAGCCCCCAGGGATCCACCTGCTCCAGCCACACCCTACCTGCCTACAGTTACCACTCGCTTAATTCCTATCACGGGATTAATTCACTGATTGGGTTTAGGCTCTCATAACCCAGTCATTTCACCTCTGAAATTTCTTGCATTGCCTCAAACATTAGATTTTGGGGAACACCTCATATCTACACCATAGCAACATAGATGTGTGCTCATACAAAGATTATACCTAGATGTTCATAACAGTTTTATTCATAATTGCCAAAACAGGAAACAACTCAAAAGTCCATGAATTGGTGAAGAAATAAATAAATGTGGTATGTTCAAAAAGTGGATAACTATACAACAGGAAAAGAAACTAACTGATACCAGCAACAGCATGCACGAGATTTAAATGCACTGGGCTAAATGAAAGCAGCCAGGCACAAAAGAATACGTATATCCATATACGTGCAATTCTGTACTGGTAAGTAGCAGTTAAGCAGCTGCCAGAGCCTGCTGTTGGGAGGAAGGGATCGAGTGTGAAAGGGTATCAGGGAATGCTGGGTGGTGATGAAAATGTTCTATGTCATGATTGTGGTGGGGTTTGCACAGCTGTAAACATTTGTCAAAAATTATCAGCAGCTCATTTTAAGTGGGTAAATTTTATTATATATAAACTATACTTCAGTAAAACAAATAAAAGTAGAAGAAGGGAGGTGAGAACATCTGGAAATAATTAACAGAACAGCTACATTGACTTGAACTACATTCCCTCACCCCCTCATTACCTCTTCTCTTCTGGTCCTTTCATAATCCTCCACAGTTCCTTACCCCATCCCTTCAATTTTTGTTTCCACAGCAAGTGATTAGCTTTCAAATTATCTGGTAATTTCTAATCATAGAAAGTAACTGCTACATGGATGGGAGAGGGAGACCGCCTGTGTGGAGTCAAGTTTCCGAGCTTCTCGCGACGAGAAAGGCAAAGCTCTGTTGGCGTGAAAGTGGACACGGCTATGCTGTCACAGTGATGGCTTTTAGGAAGGCAGAACCCCACCTGACGCTCCATCACGGCCACTCTGTGAGTCTCTGAGGTTGACATCTCTGCTCTCTTGCTCTTCCCATAGTCTTGATTTTCTGTTCCGTTTCATCATCCCTATAATATAGCTCTTCCTCATGAGCCACCTAAATTCCTTTTGGGAAAGAAAGGGAATATAAAAAAGGGACGTAAAATTATAAAAATGATGATGCTTATAGTAATGGGGTTATTCCTATATATGGAGAGGAGTGTGGTGGTTTATACTCTGCTTACAGTTCTTTTCCCAAAACACAGAGGTAATTAGTATTTCCAAGTACCAGTGTGTAATGGTCTGGAATTACAGGGGAAAAATGAAATATGTTCTCTTTTGTTTTTTACAGTATGGAAAAAAGCTAACTGCACACTTGTGAGAGCAGCCTCATTTGAACCTCTAACTTGAGGGCCCTTTCACACCTCCTAGGGACTGATAATGTTCTGATACACAGCAAGCTTTCTGGTGGCCTCTCCAGATCTGCTCTCTCCCTGTCTCTTCAAACTGCATCAACGGGCATCTTTTTCTCTAGCATGCATTTCAGTCTGACCCATGGAAGTTGCCAATAGGAGGTGGAAGGGATGAAGTTGGGTACTCATTCCCATGGCTCTCTTTAAGCCAACCCATGGATTAACTGAATTTTTCTTTCAAAAGCCACATTTTGGTCAGGCACCTACCTCCCTTCCCACCTAACACTGCAGCAGTGATCTCTAGCTTCTGTGGGGTACTTTCTCCCCTTTCTCCTGCTGGCTGGGCATGGCAAAGACAAATCCCATGGGGTTTCACCATTCCTTGTTGGCTTTCCCCAACCATGCTAAGGAGTTGTGTGGTGATCCCCAAATAGATACTTCCACATCCAAATCCCCAGAACCTGTGAATGTGGTCTTATTTGATAAAAATAAGATCTAATGAGATCTAATCCAATTATGGACCTTGAAATGAGGAGGTAACACTTGATTATCTGGATGGGCCCAAAATCCAATGACAAGTGTCCTTATAGAAGAAAGGTAAATGGAGATTTGACACTGATGGAAGAAAAGAATACACAGACAGGGAAGAAGGTGATGCAAAGTCAAAGACTGGAGGGATTTGGTCATGAGCTAGGGAAGCCAAGGATGCCAACAGCCCCCAGAAGCCGGAAGAAGTCAGGAAAGGATGTCTCCCGATGCCTCCAGAGGGGGCACAGCCCTTGCCCACACTTCCATTTCCAACTCTGGCCTCCAGAACAGTGAGAGAATAAATTTCTCTTATTTTAAGCCATAAAGTTTATGCTACGCTGTTACAGCAGCTCTAGGAAACAAATACACCTGCCCATTTTGTGGGTGCCACAGATCTCCTACTAAGATCTATCACATGTATTTAGGAATGAGTGAGGGTCTCATTATTATAACTCAGAACTCTGGTAACATGAAATGAAAAACTGCCATCTATGATACTTATTTAATAGTCTTTAAATTTGTATATACTAATAATCTCCAATGCAGCAGGAAGTAGGTCTAAGTACATAGGTTAAGCTGCAAAGTCCCCAAATGACCTTATTGTAGGGTGGTTTATCCTTTTAAGATGGTTCCACAGTAAAGATTATAGTTTTTAAAATGTTCTGTGAAAGATCCTGTGCAGTGGGAGTTGATATGTGGAAAAAAAGATTTTCAGCTAGTTTCATGAATAATAAATTTCATGTCTAATTTCCAAAACAATGATCAAACCAAGAATAGAGTAGGTAGCCTACTAAAACAATACTGTTGGAGGAGTCAGGCCAACAGAAAGCTGTGTGGATGTTTATAGACAAATAGAGTCATGACACAGTTCAGGGAAAATAGGGAAGAGCCTTGAGACAGCTCTGTGGGGAGAACCTGGATTCAACGTGTGAAAGGTGGAAAAAGGAGCAGAACGTGGTCAGCAGCCCGTGAGAAGAACCGGTAGAGTGAGGAATTTCAAGGAACCTGAAAATACGTGGGGTTTGTAAATGGAAGCCTCAGAGGTTTAGAAGCATGAGTACTAATAAAAAGGCCATTAATTTGGGGACTTTTAGGAAAGTGCCTGAGACAAAGAGCAGATTCCAAGAGAAGGATCTGCTGACTACTGATAAGGGTCTACAGTGCTGGGTCATAAACAGCAAGGCTTTCAGAGCAGTGGACTCTCAATGTTGGCTCTACCATCAAGTCCCTGGGGACCTTTTAAACATTACCAACCCTGGGGGCCCACCCCAGACCAACCAAATCAGAATTCAGGGGAGTGGAATTCCGACATTACCACCATCGAGAAGTTCCTAGGTACTAGGAGCATCCATGACTGAGAATTGCTGCGGAGGAGGGGTTTGTTCACAAACTACACCCAGGCCTCAACCCAATGTGTTCACTGTTTTCACGCAGAAAGTTACCCGGAAAACAGCTGCACCCATTCATCAGTCGTGATATTGTCAGTGGCTGCTTTCACGCTACAGTGGCAAAGCTAAGTAGCCGAGATGGAGACTGCATGACTCACAAAGGTGAAAATATTAACTCTCTGACTGACCATTGCTAGAAATAGTTGGCCGATCTGTGGTGTAGAGCACGGTTGTTCCGACATGGCACTTTTGTCCCCTCTGATGGCATACTTCATGGCTGGGAACTGTCCCGTGAATTGTAGGAAGTTTAACAGCATCCTTGGCCTTCACCTGCTAGATGCCGAGAGCTCTGCACTCCATCCCTCCACTCAGCCTTGACAATCAAAATGCCAAGTGTCCTGGGGGGCACAAAATCACCCTGGTTGAGAAATACACTATGCAGTGTCAACGCACAGTCAGTTCTTGCTACTCACGATAGATGCTTTCTGTAAAGTCCCTGTGCACATGGAATTAGTGAATATTGAGTCACTTTCCCTGGGTGAAATGCAGGATTAGAGGTTCCTTATGGTCACTCCGTTTTTATCAACTGATCAATTCATAACCTTGTTTTATGTGTGTTTCTGATTAAAGATACTATATTTAATATATATTTCCTACAAATAATCATATGTATAAAATGTATAATATGTATTTAATACATATTTCTTATAATAAAACATTAGCCTAGGGGGGTTTAACATTTTCCTGGCCCTCTGTAGTATGACAGTAAATTTCTTTAGATTTTAGCCCATAACTCATTATCTCATGAATCCACAAATTCACTTTTCTATAGCTTCAGTGTGCACTGGAGATGTTACTTGGCCACTTTCTATTTGTCTCATACGCGGATTGTGTGTACAGTATCACTGATTCATTCATACTGAATTCATGGCCAACAGCACTGTAACACATGCTTCAATAAAGCTTATCGAATCATCTAGCACACATATTTTCTCCATGATGCACAACACATTCTTTTCTTTTTTGGGGGGGGTTCTACCGGGGTTTGAACCTAGGGGTGCTTTACCACTGAGCTACATCACCCAGCCCATTCTAGTTTTCTATTTTGACACAGGGTCACAGGTTCCTAAATTGCTGGGACTGACTGGCCTCAAATTTGCAATCCTCCTGCCTCAGCCTCCTGAGTCACTGGAATTACAGGCCTGCACAACTGCAACTGGCATAACACGACCTTCATGTGTTTAGGAAGACAATACTAGACAGTATTGCAGAATCATAGTTGAAGCCATTTTAAAAAGTGAAGTTGGGCTGGATCGGTGGCTCGCTGGTTATGGCGCTTGCCTGGTATGCGCAAGTACACAAGTTCGAACCCCAGCACCGCACCCACAGCGAAGTCTTGGAGCAAGGGAAGCAACATGAAAAACTAAATTAAAAAAAATTGTTTCTCTCTTTCTCTCTCTCTCACTGCCCCTCTCTGTTTAAAAATAAAAAAATAAAAAGTGAAGTCATCAACAAAAATCACAAACATGCAAAAAAGGAAAGGGAATAAAATGGACTGCAAAAAAGGATGGCATTCACAGCACGAGCTGAAACAAGAGGGCGGAGCAGTGCCACGCTCGACTTCCGCTGGAAACATGGGTGGCAGGGCAACCAGCGTTCTCACCACTCTGCATGCTCACAAATGACCACAAAAGAACCAAAATTGTTGGTTTTGAAATAACAACAATAACAACAAAATTAACAGGTAGACTAAATAATGAAGATTGACTATAAAACACTAAGCTACCAGAGTATAAATTATTTATCTTTGCATAACCATTTCTTGGCACATAGATTTTTTTTTAATAAAGAGTTGTCTAAACATTCATGAATACTCAAAACAAGGTATTCTAGTACATTTATGGTCCTTTTAAAATTAAACAATTCTTATACAGCATGAATAAAAGGTGAAGAATAGGAAGAATTTCCAAAGACCTAGTGAGTTTACTAACTGCTCCATACCATCTGAAGAAACTGGAAACATGGCAACTAGTTAACTCAATGTGGAAGAAACGGATGAAACCGTAGGGAAAAGCAAAGGAAGAAAGACGTAAATATGAAGTTCAAGCAGTTCCCTTCGTCTGAAGGAAGTTTGGAAACCAGTTGTCTGCCCATCCTAACATCTGCCAAGTTGATCAGATGAGGCCAGCTCTGAGCATCTTAAGAAGAGTCCAGATTGCCTCTGTAACTCTTCATGACAGTTAATTGAGCCTAAAGATTCAGTTCATCACAAAATAGTGGTAATTGTTATCAGCAAAGGGTAAATTCTTCATGTTTGCACATCACCCAGGAATTCTAGGCTGTCTAGAATTTCTCTGAAGAATTCCTGCCTAACTACACAGGCAGGCAGAGAAACTCAGAAATGTCAACAATTATTATACCTGTATATACTCATTTCAAACTATAGTATGGTGGGATTACAGGGGAGACATGAATTCAGGGAAGGGATGAAGGCAGGTAGATCCTGGTCTAGGACTGGCCTTAACTTACTATCTCACTATGTCAATATCCATGTGTGCATGAATATGTAACAATAATTCCCTCCAATATGTAAGACTATGTTGAACAAATTTAAAAAATTATAAAAAAGAATTCCTAATCTCTTGGCAATCATTGTCAAACACTACAATTATTACTAATGTCCAAGATCATTATGGTAGTGGTGACAATGAGGTCTTAGGTTTCAAAATTAGAAATAAGAGTTAGTGCATATATATAGTGTTTATTATATACCAGGACCTCTTCTCAGTGATTTTTTTTAAATGAATTTTCTTAGTATTTACAACAATTTATGAGAGAAAACAATTATCCTTCTCATTTCATAATGAGGAAACTGAGGTCTATAGAAGTTGAATAACTTGCTCATGGTTGCACAGTAAAAGCAGAGGCTCATGAATAACAAAAAGGAGTTCCGAGAGGTGATGGATGTGTTAAAAAGTATGATTATCATACTCACTTCATTATCATTGTACTCAAATCAATATCATTGTACTCAAATACATCATTTTATTTATCCCCCAAAAGGTGGAAAAATTAGATAGCAAATAAAAATAGAGTTCAAACCTAAGTCAGAATCCAGAACTTCACCCCCCAAAACCCATTGTGTGTACAACATCAAAGACTGCACTATGATCAGCAAGTTCATCTTTGGCCAAATTTTCTGATTTTGCATAACTAATAACCATTCAGTGATATTTGTCCATCATGTGCCTACCAAACACCGGTAAGATGTAGAATCTGTTGCCCTTAAGGAGTTCGCAGACTTTTACTAGCACCTTATGGGGAAGATTAAGATATCTTATGCTCTGCTTAGTCTTTGTTCTTATTTTGATATCTGATTCAGATTGTTATCTTCTTTATCTCTTTTTCACTAATGTCACTTCTTTCAGAACAATTAGTTATAATATAAAAAATAAAACCATGCCTTTGTTATATGGACTCCATACATCATGGGAATAGATTAAGACTAATAGTCAAAGTGATGTTAACCATTTTCAGGAGAATGCAAACATGATCCTAGAAAGCTCAGGAAATACTAGGGCATAAATGGAAAGAAACAATTGTTTCAACTAAGACATGCTTTACTACACATAAACCAAGATGATTTAAGGGCAGGAACAGCTTCATACAGTGGCTGTCAGAGGAACCTAGAAAACATATTCTGTTTTGCTCACAACAAAATTAATCATGTGCAGAACAGTTAAATCTGATAGACATTTCTCATCTAGCACTTGCAGCTGCATATCACTCTCAGTGCCAAAAAGCAGACAAGACAAGACTGGAACAAAGCGAGGGGTTGTTATACTCTTGTTTATATTCTTTAAGACAAACATATTCTAAGGAAAAAAATGAGGGAACCAGGCCTATCAGAATGTTGTTATTAGGGGAAAATAATCAATCAGTTTTTGTGGGATAGATTTATTAAATAAACTAGCCTAAATAGAAGGCAATTAAAGCATGATGCTTTGGGAGACATGACTGAACTTTAAGATGCCCCCTGCAAAGAAGCATTTGATTTGGGGCAGCACTGTGTGGGAAACAGAAGAAACCATGCTCATCGGGTACAAATTAAACAGCCACTTCCGTCCTTGACTAATTCCAGTCCTTCAAAGCATCCTCAAATTTTTCAGCTTCACAATATTTAAAAGAACTAAAATAAAAGCTGATGGGAGACAATTAGCAGAACGTTAGCAGAATGTTAAGTAGAGACTATTTTACCAAAGCAAGCTGACCTCATTCAACAACAACAACAACAACAACAACAAAACATATTTTGTATGTGATAGGAGTTGAAGCATTTTACTTATTGTGTGCCTTATATGTGGTCTAATTTCACTAAACAAGAATGAAATAATTTTGGGGGAGATGAGTAAAGGCATGTTGTTATTTCTCTCTTAAATATCATCACATATTCTCAAGCAAATGCCTCTAGACACTTGAAATATGTATTTGTACTTGGAAATTTTTGACTTTTTAGGAGATAATGTTTGCTATTGCGTGTTTTATTGTTATAACATGACATTCTGCCAGAATATCTAAAGTAATAGACAATCAAAAATACACCTTGCTTTCTATTTTTTGATCCCTACTTATTATATCTTTAATTTTAAATTCATGAAAAACATCTTGTATCTAAGATGCAAAATTTTAAGAAGTACATGAGGTTCTTGACTAATAGTATGACAATTAAAAAGTGGATAGGTTTTGAAATGGGATCACTGAGGAAATGAGGAACACTCCCAATCCTGTTAAAAATAGGGTAGAGTCTCATCTGTTTTGGCTGGTTTGGGTGTGGCTTCAACTAGAGGCAGGAGGATGGACAAGAATAGATGACCATAGTCACTGACTTCCTGAGGACTCTACTATTCTAGAACGTTAGCCTTGGGCACCATGAAAATGAGGGAAAGAAAAAACTTTTTTGAGTTTTTATGGTGCCATCAGAGCCTGAGCAGAAAACACATTCTTCATTTCTGTAGGTTTCTGTAACTTAACAACACTTAGAATATATAGGTAGCCTCTTTTTACACATTCAATGTATTAATCAGGGTTGTGCTAGAAAGGATCATAGAAATTATTCAGCCTTAGCGGACCTTTACATAAGTGTAAGAGTAACAATTTTGAGAAAGTGAATCCTCTGGGATCCTGGGGGAGCATTTCACTTGAAGGGACTCTATATTAGATAGGGTCACTAAGAAAATATTCTCCTTCTTGTTTGCTATTTGTCCACAACTCTTGTTTTCCTAAACGGAGGTATAGTTGTACTGTACCACATTGAAGAATTTTAAAAATTGATGGAATATTTATTGATTGTGTAGCTACTAAAATTGTAACTATAAAATATGTAACATGGGAAAATGTAAATGAAATAATATGAAAAAAAAGAAAAAAAATGGTCTGGTGGTATACCTCAGTGGTAGAGCACTTGCCTAACATGCATGAGGCCCAGGGTTCCATTCATACCAAAAGGAGGAAGAAAGAAAGGAACTAATTTAGATAACATAAAAATAGTAGAACCTGTGGCTGGGGAGGTGGCTCAGTGGTTATGGCACTTGCCTGGCATGTGTGAGGAGCCAGGTTTGAACCCCAGCACCACATATACAACTAAGTATTGGAGCAATGAAAACCAGATGAAAAACTAAATAAAACTGATTCACTCTTTCTCTCTCTGTCCCTCTCTCTCTAAAACAAAAAGACTATAAAAAATGCTCAAACCTAAAACTGTGCACTTGCTATGATTATAACTACATTTAAATCATGAGTATATGTGAATTAAGAGGACTTTACAAAATGAAGACGAAAACACTATGTTTCAGAAAATGTACATAGATGCGCTTACTAATTTCAAAGTTAGTTATAAAACTGAGTGGATATTCATATTGCCCATTGGCTCTTTGCTGGAAGGGAAATAATGAAGCATTATGCACTGAGTGTGAGTTCCATTCAAATCCTGATTTCTCTGAAGCCTTGGGCAAGGCATATCTTACATATGTTTGTCTTCTCATCTACAAATGCAAACATAGTAACCTATATTGCAGGGAGAGTGTAAGGATTAAGTAAGACAACTTTTAGTAAGTGGCTGGCATTGCATACAAGATATTAAGACATTCATGGAAGTAAAATGTGAGACAACTAGGAAATGCTGTTTTTTGAACTGGATCCTGATGGGGCAGGGATCTTTCAAAGACTTGGGATATCCTAATGATTGCATAGCAATAAACACCACTGCCCTATAATTTAATAACCCAGGAATCTGACTTTCTTCTAAACATGAGCATGCAGTTATTGTTTGCTAGATTAGATTTGCTGAATGCTAGATTAGATTCCTCCTCTCTACCCATAAACACACATGTCCCAGGCCAAACATCTTCCAAATACAAAAAATTCCATTGAAAGCATCTTGACAGCACAAGATTACGTGCATTTCAATATCACTGCTATGTGAATCACAACATACACCAAGCACAGAAAGTCCTGACAAAGATGGGATAGTTTACAATCTCTGCCTTCTGCATCATGCATACAGGAAATGGAAACAATTGAGGTTCGCATGAGATGGAATTTAGTCCTCTAGACAGATTTACAGTCTTGCTTATGCTCCAATATCCATTAGAGTGGGAAGGTTGCAAACATAAAAAGGTTCATGCAATCCTAGGAGCATAATTTGATGGAGAATAATATCCCCCAAAGTGCAGGTGAACAGTTTAGTGTCAATCTAATTGAAAGCTACCACACTAGGGTGAATTTTAGGTCCCCAGTGTTGTTCAAATTCCCTATCAGTGATAAAATGGAATTGGGAAAATTCTGAATTCTAGTAAGATAGCAAACATGACAAGATTATTAACACTTAAAAAATACAGAAAGAAAATTGAAGCTGTTCTTAGAGATATGTGTAAAACAAAGGATTTTAATAGAAGAGTGTCAAGGCAACATTAACATGTGCTCTGAAATTAAAATAGTCTCTACTGACATAGTAGGAGGAATGATGCTCTAGACATTAGCATGAATATATTGGCTTAACAACATAATGTAACACAAAGATACGGATTAATCAATAGGGAACTTGTCTTGTTTCTTTTTGTAATAATAGAACAAGAGACTATCTTCAAAGTAAGGTACATTATAAGAACTTGGTGAGCACATAGTTTCTTGAGCATGAGACAGCACCTTACTAGAGCATTCAATTGAATCATGAATTAGTAAATAACAGGACACCTAGAAAATGTATCTAAATATTAAAAGATATTTAAAAAGAAAGATGAAGGTCTTGGGGTTATTTAGTCAATAGAAAAGATGCCTTCACATCATAGAGCACTCACTGAACATTATTTACCTTCCACGGGGCAGAATGTGATTTTTTTCAATGTCATAAATCGCACTTGGGGCACTCAGAAGGAAGGAGGGGTTTCTTGATAATAAAAATGACTAAATAATTTGAATGAGTTATTGAAGGAAGATAGATGGTTCTATAAGTTATAGAGGTCAAGGATAAATGACATTTTCGGCTTTATGTGTGCTAGTTTGATGCTAAGAAATCCCAAGTTATTAAATCAGAGAATACCTAGAGGTTTTAGCCAAGTTTTGTATGCTGTTTTACTTGATTCCTACTTTTGGTCCACTGCTTTTGTGTGTGTGTATACTCTCCTGTGATGATCTCAGCCTCTTTCGATTTTAACTACAAATCATGCCCTGTGGCTGACTCCCAAATCTACCTCCATCTCTGATCTTTCCCATCAACTTCAGCCTAGCAGATACCAAAACACGGTGGACACATTCGCTCAAATGTTCACTAACATCTCAAAATCAGTACTCCTCAAACAAACATTTTTGAACAAATGTTCACAGCAGTATTATTTAAAATAGCCAACTATCTACTGACAGATGAATAGATAAGCAAGTTGTGGTACAAATGTATGTGTATACGCACACATAATAAATGTATACATACATACGGTGGAATATTATTCAGCCATAAAAAGGAAAGAAGCACATTATGCTAAGATGAAGAAGTTAGACAAAAAAAAAAATCATATGTTGTATGATTCCATTTATACGAAATATCCAGAATTGGTAAATCCATAGAAAGATAAAGCAGATTGTCAGTTGGAGGAGAGGGGTATGGGGAGTAACTGCTTAAGAGGTAATTTTCTGAATTAACTTTCATGTAGCACACAATGTTTATTGTTATGAGTAAGTAAGTAGAGCAAGTAAAAGACTAATAAAAATGTATTCACTTGAAGTTCCTACATACATTATTGCGGTAGTCAACCTCCAACATAGCCTCTAATGGTCCCCACATCTTGGCATTCACCTTCTTGTATGGTCAGTCCCTTGTCACTTATGACTAAAAGAATATGGTAGAATAGATGGTATGTCACTCATGAGATGAGGTTACAAAAGACACTGCAGGGGCTGGAGCGGTGGCTCAGTGGTTACGGTGCTTGCCTGGCATGCGCAAGTACACGGGTTCAAACGCCAGCACCCACGTATACAACTAAGTGTCAGAGCAACTAAAGCCATGTGAAAAACTCAGTAAAAAATGATTCTCTCTCTCTCTGTCTCTCTCCTCTCTCTCACTGTCCTTCTCTCTTTTAAAAAAATATTCTAAAAAAAGACACTGCAGCTTCTCTCCTGGTTGGCCATATATTCTCTCTCTGCCTCTCTCTCTGTCTCTCTGTTATTATTCACTCTGGACATAGCCAGCTACCCTGCTATAAGCAGTTCCACAGAGACAAGCTCAAATAACCAACAACTGAGAACATCAGTCAACAACCACACGAGTGAGCTTAGAAGTGGGTCCTCCATCCCCCATCAAACCTTCAGGTGAATACTGCCTCTGTTGACAGCTCAATTTCATGAGAGACTTTGTTAATATTTGGATATGTGATAGCCCCCAAAAGCACAAGCTTCAGACAATGCAAAAACGTTCAGAGGTGAAAGGATTAGATTATAAGAGTTGTGACCCAACTGGCGGATTAAAACACCATCGACGAGCTGGGTGGTAAGTGTAGGTAGGTAGGGGGACTGGAGGAGGTAGGTCACTGGGCGTGTGCTCATGTTCTGAGCTGCCTTCCTCTGCCATGCCCTTCCGCCATGTTGTTCTGCCTCACCTTGGGTCAAGAGCTATGGAGCCAGTCATCTGTGGAGTGAGATCTCTGAATCCATGAGCCTAATAAACATTTCCTCCTTATATTGTTCTTGCCAGGTCTTTTGGTTACAGGGGTGAAAAAGCTGACTAAAACAGACTGAGCCGTAACCACCCAACTAAGCCATTCCTAAATACCTGGACATCAGAAGCCATGTGAGATAATGAGTATTGTTTAAACTGCTAAATTTGGGGCATAAGTGTTAAGTAGCATTAGATAATTAACCTAATTAAAGTAGTGCCTTCATGACTTGATCACACCCCAAAAGATTCCATCTCTTTATACCACCATGAATGGGATGGATTCAACATATGAATTTGGGGAGATATTCAGACCATAGCAGCAGGTATTTAGAATTATAGGTTATAAGGAATGATGTGTAGTTCTCTAATTAAGAGTTTCTTAATTAGAGGATTTAATTAGAGTGTGTGCTTATAAGAGTTTTGAGAAACTCAGTTTTTTACACACTGATCTTTTTTGCCTGAAATACTCCAACTCTCATCTACTGCATTTCAACTAACTGTATCCCCATTTACTAGGTGAATTAGCTTGATTGATGTTCAGAGAGAGGTTCGTACTAGGTGCCATGGGGAGGGGGGCTACTCAACCCTACCTGGTGGCTGAAGGAAGGAAGTCTGGGTGGAGCAAAGTCTTAAGGAAAGGGTAGTGAGCCAGGTGAGGAAGGTGAAAGGTGCTCTAGGCCGACGGGTCGGAAAAGGCCAAAGCTGTTGGAACTCTACAATAATATGATGAGGTTGTAAGGATCTGGCCTGGAAGGGGATAGAGAACTATAAGCTAAGAGGTAACACAGTGGAAGGAAACCAATCTCTACTGAGAAATGAACTCCACTGGGAAAATGGGAAGGGCCTGGTCAGGAGGTGAGTTGTGAATTGTGGAAAGTAGTGTGACCCAAATAGTGCCTCTCAAACACTGGTGAATTTTACTGTTTATTACTGGGAAAATACTTGTGATTAACAATGACATATAAGATTTTAATTGCTTAAGTTAGGGCTCCACAAACTGGCTCTGAAGATAAATATCTGAGAGCATCAGAAGGGGAGATGGATCCATATCTTTTGTGAAGACTGGAAAACAGTTCCCCTACTGTAACAAAACCTCACCATAAATATCAGCATTGCTTCCCTTTATCGACGTTCTTTGTTTGACTTCACCCCTTCTTACCATTTTTGCCGGTCACATTTTCATCCTGAGAAAACTTGTTGCCTTTCTGTTTAAGTGTTCAGTAATTGTATCAGAGACATCGCACAGAGCACAGAAACATGACTCCTTGCAACCAGGAACCTTCAAGTTCTGCACGAGGGCTTTCTCAGGACCCTAAATCCGTGGACAATTCACTGATGCTCTAGCACAGGGTTGTGGCTTTTTTTTTTTTTTCCTTTCTGGTAACAAAATGGCTAATTCTATTCTTCAATTATTTCAATAATTTCAATACTCTCAGGCTGATGGCATTAGAACAAAGGCATTAATCAAAGCAAATTTGGCCCATTTATGATTAACTCTAATAAAAACCGTTTATCTTTGGTTATATGAGAAACCAGATTGGAGATCTTAGAGGAAACGGTTCATGCCTCAAGGTTTTCTTCTGTGAGAACACAGGCCTTCACATTTCATGCCATGTAAGGTGCGTTTAGCTGACTCATTCTTATCTATTATGTCTCAGTGAAGAGTTTTCCCTCACTACTCACAATTTCTAACCCAACTCCCACAGTTAGTCTTCTCCTGTTGCTTTCTTCATAGAAGTTACGATGATTTGTTATCGTATTATCCCTGCAGGCTCACTGGATCCTGAACTTCACGGAAGCAGAGACCAAGTGTACTCTACTCCTATTGTTTAGTTCATAGAAAATGCTTTTTCAGTGTAATGAACACATATGTGGATGTATAAACTCTATTGGAGAAAACTCACTCAGTGGTTCATCCTCTCCTAGGGAGAGTCTTAGCACAAAAATTTTATTAAGAACTTTTCAGGAGGGGCTGGAGGAGTAGATTGGTGGTTAACATGCTTGCCCAGCATGCACGAGTACACGGGTTCAAACTCCAGCACTCAGGTACACAACTAAATGTCAGAGCAACGAAAGCCATGTGAAAAATTAAAAAAAAAAATAACAAAAACCAAACCCCCCCAAACAAAAAAACACAAAACCTTGATTCTCTGTCTCTCACTGTTTTTCTCTTAAAAAAATAATAATTTTTCATGAACTCTTTCTCCCAAATTTGATAAGTATGTAGAGCACATTTTAAAGAATGTCATTATTTTTAAGTTATTGTATAAAAAGCAAGCTGATCTCAGTTTGATTTTTTTTTGTTTGTTTAGTTTTTGTTTAGAGAAATGGCTAATTCAGGTCTGGGCAAAACTATATAAGAACTTGGGACAATTTTGTCATTCTAGAAAGCAAAAATGTTATCAAACACAATTGGGGTCTGGCAAAAAAAAAAAAAAAAGAAAGAAAGAAAGAAAAAAAAATATATGCAGCATCCAATTCAAAGGAGCTCCTGCTGACCAGACGGGAGACTATTTGAGCATCAAGAGAATTATTATTGTAAAGATTGAAACAATTCAAATATGTTGAAATCCATGAGTTCAAAATGTCATTTTAAAATGGTTACATTTGGGGTTTCCTACGGAACTAACTCATTTTCTGAAAATTGGCAAATTAGGGAAAATTTATCCTGTCTTTCCTGTGCTAGCTGTATTTCAAGTTAACCAAAGAGTCAGAGAGAGAAAATTTTTCTCCATAGATAATTTCAAACTAATGGGTGCAGAAGGAATGACAAACTTAGAAAACAACAATTTTGTAACACCTAATGAAATAATGGATTTAGGCACCATAAATATTAAAAACTATCTTGCGAACTGCCGATGGCAAAGTTTTTAATGGTTAAGTGAGACTGACTGATAACACCTGCACTTATGATCAATCTCCACGTCACTAGGAGCAATATAATCAGACATTACGTGTCTCCTGGTGTCATGCACATCAAATCCCCACCCCCAGTCTGCTCAGTACCATCTAGAAGTATTCCTTGCCAAAAAAACATGAATCTGAATTTAATCAAACCTTAGAACTAATCATCACTTTAAACAACACTATGACGTTACAATCATCTTTGTAGTAAATTCTATAGGAAAAATGACTCAAATTCTTCAATAAATACATATAAATTTTAAAAGTAAGTGGGGGTGAATTTTATACATTAAAAGAGGTTTAAGTGGTAAATAAACCAAAATCAACATGTGGCATTGTTTAATCCTGATTTAAATAAACAATCTACAAAAAGTGATTTTCACACAATGGGAGAAAAATGAGCAATCACTGGGAATAAACTGGTGTTAACAAATTATTGTTAAATTTGTTAGGTGTAATAATAGTGTTAGAAAAGCCTCTTGTTTGTTAATGGGTGATACTAAATTAGTTACCAGTAAAAAGACAACATTTAAATATTCCAGGAAAAGAGGAGTGTAGGGAGAGAGAGAGGAGGAGGAGGAAAGAGAAGCAACAGTGGCAAAATATTGCTAAAGGTTGAAGCTGTGCAACAGAAGGGTCATTATTCTATTCCCTCTGCTTTGGTGTTTCTTTGAAAATGATCATGTTTAAAATTAAAAACTGTTTTTCTTAATTTAAAAAATTGCCTTAGTATGAAATGCAGCAATAAAACACAAAAAAGTCGATGAACTAGATTTAAAGAAAAAACATTGAAATGTATTCTTATGAATCCACAATCCAGAGCAAAACACAGAGCATTACTATTTCTATAAGTCTCCACTGGTCCCTCCCTGAATCCCTCACCCTTCTCTCTCAGAGAGAAGCACTATTCTGAATTTTGTCTCATTATCCTCTTGCCTGCCTGCCTGCTTTTTCCCTCTCTTCCTTCCTTTCTTTTCTAAGTACTGGGGATGGACCCCAGGGATGCTTAAACACTGACTCATATCCCCAGTCCTTCTCTTCCCTCTTTTCTTTCTTTCCTTTCTTTCTTTCTTTCCCTTCCTTCCTTCCTTCCTTCCTTCCTTCCTTCCTTCCTTCCTTCCTTCCTTCTTTCTTCTTCTTTCTTTCCCTTCCTTCCTTCCTTCCTTCATTCTTTCTTTCTTTCTTCCCTTCCTTCCTTCCTTCTTTCTTTCTAGACAGGGTCTAGCTAAGTTGCTTAGGGCCTCACTAAGTTGCTGAGGCTGGCCTTAAACTTGCAATCTTCCTACCTCAGGCATACTAGCTGCTAGGATCACAGGTGTGCGTCACCAAGCCTGGTTTTACCTGCATTCTTTGAGTTTCTCAGCTATATAATGACCACTGCTGCACACCAGCTCCAATTCACATCTTGTAATTTTTTTTCTTTTGCTATAGGAATGCTGCTTGTTCATGGAGCAGTATTTCTCCAAAACTGGGAAGCAGAGTGCTAGGATTACAGGCCTGTGCCACCATGCCCAGCCCCTTGTTTTTCTTTATAGTTTTTAAAATTACCCACATATCTATTCTTACACAACACCCTGTTTAGTTATTTTTTGTTTCTGAACTTCATACAAGTGGAATCATGTTTCACACACTCCATTGGCTTGTTCCGTAGAAATGATCCATATTGATACTTTAAACTGTAGATATTTATTTTTGCTGCTACAGTGTTGCAGTTACCATAACCTTTTTAAACCATTCTACAGTTGTTGGACATTTGAGCTTTTTCATTACACTATGAATACTCCTGTGCATAGGAGAATTTCTTTAAGGTATAAAATTGGTAATGTCAAGGTATATTCTAAAGTGATGGTCTCACCTACTCAAACGTCCAAGAAATACTGTATTCAAGAATTTCTCTTCTTCCACACCTTCACATACTGTTTCTACTTTTGGAATTCTTTCTTAATTTTTGCCAATATGGTGGCAAGTTTAAAATGGCATTTTATTATTATTTTGATTGGCATTTGCCTTATTACTAATGAGTTTTAGCATCTTTTCATTTGTTTGCTGCATATTTGTGCTTCCTCCTTTGTGAAATACATTCATTCTTTAGTCATATTCTAAAAGTTATCTTTTTCCTACTAAGTCCAAAGAATTCTTTATACATTCCATACATTAACCCTTTGTAGTTACTTGTATTAAAAAAACAATTTTGTGCCTTGTTTTATTCACTGTCTTTATAAAATTCTTCTATGAATAAAAGTTCTCAATGAACAATCTTGCACTCTTGTTAAGCTTATTAAAGAAATCTTTTCCTACATTAAGGTCAAAGAGTTATTCTATATTGTCTTCCAATGGCTTCAAAGTTTTATTTTTTCACATCTAGGTCTTTAAAACATCTGAACATTTCCCTACATTTGGTATTTAGGGAAGGCTTTCATTTCATTTTCTTTTTCACATGGATATCTAACTGACCAGAATCATTTATTGAAAAGTTCATTCTTTCCCTAGTACTCTCTCATACCAACTCAGTCATAAATCAAGCATCTGTGTAAGTGTGGGTCTGCTTCTGTGCTCTCTAAAGCAGGCTGAATTTTCATCATGGGGGCAGGGTTGGGGAACCAGTAAGTAGTACAGTTTAAGTTGGTAACTTCCCATTTTCCTTCAAACTGGACCTTCTAGCGATTGTGCTTAACTTATCTCTCTTCCTTCTGTTACTCCTCCAAACCATTGTGCCTCGTCTTCCCAGGTTCCTAACATCACTTAGTTGGCATGAGTTCTCTGCTTAGAAACATTAAACGGTCTCAAATCAAAACAATATACGGAATATTTTGAAAGCTCTCCCTAGCTGGAGAGTGAACCATTGCAGCTTTCATATTGGCATTAACCTCAACAGTGCTCATAATAGCAAAAACCAGGTAAATATTAGTTTCCAAATGGTATTTCACATGGGGAAATCAGGGGGAAGGGCACAATTTGCCTCCTGGTATATCCGAAATTTTCTCACGTGAACGCCACTTATTTTGTTTTTGTCCAACATGTATGATCTAGAAATTTTGTCTAAATCATATAAAGGTGGTAAGGGTTTCACTTCATTGTTTCGTCATTGTTTAAAAGCATCTTCCTAACCTGTTTTAAAATGTAATCAATATAAAAATGTAACTGTTTAATAAAATCATGCATTCCAGTTCAAATTGGTTTATTTCGTGCTGTTAAGAAGTGACTCTTAGAAAACAAATATGACAAAGTAATCAAGGTCTGTTTAACCACAAATAAAATTTTCATTACATGTTATTAGCTGTGCAAGGACACCGATTTGGGGATGCTTTCAACCTATCCTATTGTATATTTTAGTATTATCTCTTTTTTTGAGCTAGAATAGAAAAGTCTTCTGCAGGCAACTTCAGGGACCAATTAACTCCATTAAATTATATCCAGTTATGTAGTGAACTGAACCACTGCTCGTCTGGGGCTGTCTAGAGCTGTGACAATTAGGAGATGGAGAGAGACAGAAAGAGATTGATTTTATGTGTCACTGAAGCACACTGCAACAATATGCCAGTGTGACTTTCAAAATGGCCTTAAAATATTCCAAACTCAGGGAGTTCCCCTGCTCCTGAGTGGGAGTTGACAGACTGTCTGGCAGCATTAGAAAGAGGCAGAGAAAAGCTGATGTCTATATTGTGTCCTCTAATAACATTCTGCCTCTTTGCAGCATCTCCCCCTTAAAAGGATCCGTCAATTTGTTGTTGAGAGAGAGAGAGAGTGTGTGTGTGTGTGTGTGTGAGCTTTGCCTCTCCCTTGTGCAGGGGACCTGATTTCACCCTTCACATCTGGGAAAACCAAACCGAAGGACACTAACCCTCCCAAGGTCACCTAGGAAATTAGTGCTGTGGCCTGGTGTGGGGGTGGGAGGAACAGAACCCAGGTTACCTGACTCCAATTTTGTGGTTGGGCACTAAATTGTGTTACCTCCCTTGTGCGTGTGTGTGTGTGTGTGGAGGGGAATCATTGGGCAGGGGTGAGGGGGGAAGTGAGAGATTAATCAGATTTCCTCTTTCCTTTACCTCCCTTCCCCCTTAAGAAGATAAAAACTCAGGAAAGCCAAAGAGGTGCCCTCTCTGCAGTTCCTAAACTGGGTCCCCCCAAATACACCTCCACTCAAACCAACCCATCCCTGACACAAAGCGATCTTGGCTCCCACGGCTTCTGGCTGTCCTACCGGGAGCCTGGGAGGTGAGGAGTGGTTAAAACTCAGCCCTCACCTCCAGCGGGTCCCGGGCTCGGCGGCGCCCAGGCCCCGCCCCCGCCCGCCCTTCCCCCACGGCCTCCGCACGCCAGCCCCTCTCCCCTCTCCCCTTCAGGCGCACCCACCCCAGATGCCGCCTGGCACCGAGCGCAGCCGCCGCCGTCGCCGCAGCACTTTCCACTTGTATTGATCACCTCCCAGCTCTGCTCAGCCTGCTCGCCCGAGCGGAGCGCCGCCAGCGCGCCAGCCCTTGGCAGCCCCGGCGCAGTCGGGCTCCGGGAGGAAACTCCTTGGGAGCGCCCTGTCCGGGGTGCCCTCTGCGCTCTGCAGTGTCTTTCTCTCTGCCTGGGAGGAGGAGGAGGAGGAGAAGGAGGAGGACGTCTGGTCCCGGCTGGGAGGTGGAGCAGCGGCAGCAGCAGCCGCCGAGGCAGCCGCCGCCGCCTCCGGAAAGGGAGAGGCAGGAGAGATCGAGACTTGGAAACCCCAAAGTGTCCGCGACCCTGCACGGCAGGCTGCCTTCCAGCTTCATGGGCAAAGTGTGGAAACAGCAGATGTACCCTCAATACGCCACCTACTACTACCCCCAGTATCTGCAAGCGAAGGTAAAGGGGCGCGGGGGGGAGGGTGGCCGCGGAGGGGGCAGCGGGGGCGCGCGCGGAGCCCCCGCCGCCCCCGGGCGGAGTTGCTGGAAGGTTGCTAACTATAGCGCTGGCCTGGGCTGAGCCGGGCTGCGCGCGGGGCGGCGGCTTCCCGGGGAGCCGATTGCGGGGATCGGGTTACAGAAAGCCGCGGGGGGGAGAGACTAGACAGGAAAGAGCCGCCAGCCCCTTCCTGGCCCAAGAGGCGGGGAGGGTCGCGCCTCCTAGAGCTCTGGCTGGCCGGCGGTTGACGCTTGGGGCCCGCGGCGTGACCGCCGGTGGTAGAGCTTTCCGACCCCTTCTCCAGGGCCTCGCCCTGTGACCAGTAACTCTTCGCTTCCCTGGAGTGGTGCGGAGCCTCCCGCCCCCCCAGGGACGCCCCTCTACCTCCCGCGCGCGCGGTGACTAGGGTTTGAGGGAGGGCCGGGACATTCGCCTCTCCGCCTCCGACCCTGGGCGCCCGCCCCTCGCCTCTGATCTTTGTGCGGTGTGGCACTTCACCTGGTTACTGATTTCTACTTTTACGCTGGTGTTTTGGATAGAAAAGTGGCCAAAGTTCATTCAGCATTCATTGATGTTCCTTTTAATCTTCTCTGTAGCTCTTGCAAAGAGGGACAATAGGCAGATTTCGGCGCAGAGAAAAAAAAGACTTAGTATTTAGTTTAGTGTTTTTTTTTTCCTTTCCCCCAACTACCTTATATGTTTACTACAGATCGATTGCCAATGGTGCTTTCTCAAAAGTGGACTCGGCACATTCCTAGGTGCCTAACACAGTTAATGACATGGATGTAGCTGGATAGATTGAGACTCGCTTTCTAGGGACCACGGGTACTTGGTTAATGGACCTCTCTTCTTTTTACAACCACAATTTGATGTCTCCCGAGCTAAATTAAAAAAACAAAACAAAACATTATTTGGGTCCACGAAGAGTGGAGATTTCACTGCTTTGGAAGCTTCTGCCACAATTCGGGAGGGCGGAAGTTGGATGCACCAGCGGCCTTCAGCCATTATCATCTAGCACAACTCCCAGTTCCCTTCTAGATCACAAAAGAATCAGGTATGGATGCAGTGGCTGAACTTTATGTGGGAGAGTGCGGTCATGCCCGGCTTGCTGGCAGTACCATTTCTGGCCCTGTGCTAAGAATCTCTGATTCAGCCTTGATATGCTTTTTTCTTTCTTACAATGTGTGTGGTCCTGTTGGAATGCCCCTACAACATAACCCTGTATTTGTCCATGTAAAAAAGGACACTTGTCAGCAAGGATGCAAGAAATTTCTCAGCACTGAAGGGCCTCACTTTCACTCCCTCCCAATTCCCATCTTACCTTGCTTGGGTCACCAGAGAGCACCAAGATGGTAGCAGCAAGAATACCCGTTAATCATTTCTCTGTACTTCTCACATAATCGTTTTCAAGAACTTGAGGGAGATGCTAGTTTTTTTGTTAGGTACAGTGTAGCTGTTCAAAGAAATTGTGAAGTGTAATCAATGCTCTACCTTTTAGAAGTGTTATATATTTAATGAACTTGTTTAAATTATGCAGTATTGGGTGCCTAAAGGACAGCCTATTCAACACTTAAGTCTATGAATAATAAATTCACACACTCAGGTGAGGAAGAAAGAGAGCCGTGTTTCTACGGGCACATTTACCTTAGTAATTTTTATATACCATTAGTAAGTTAGAAACCAAGTATATAACATTTAATATAGCTAATGCAATGCCATTTGGCTTTTTTTTCCCCCGTAAATAATTGAAGAGAGAGACAAACAACAACAGCCTGCTCTAGTAATTAGGGTCGGATCCCAGAAAGCTTTAGGGCCCATTTTCTGAAAGTGTACTTCCTGCATAAAGCATTTAATATTGATTTGTGTTACGGTAAATGACATTCTCAAAACATATTTTGCTGTTTCTGCTATGAAATCTGAAATCCTGTTACTCTGAATTTCTTTGTTTCAGGAGAAAGGTACACATCCTCATTTGACCTATATAATGTGGTATTAAATTTTGGTAATTAAATCTAAATTCCCTATTGTACAGGTATCTGATTATCTCAGAAAACTAGATGCATATTTTAGATAAGTAGAATTTGGAACAAATAGCCCCCTTTTTCCTCCTTTACATGTGTTTGGTTAATGTGGCAGTAGTGTGAGCCCTTAAAAAATATAGGCTTAATAACCAGTGTTGCCTAATCTACCTAAAGAGTAAAATCTGCTGTCTGTTGTGATGATGCTTGGCTGGATGTGTGTTTTAACCTTCCTGAAAGAAAGGAATTGAAAACATCACTCTGTTTAAAGTACAGTTGTGTTTGCTAGCCCCAGTTGTTTTGAAACTTCTGTTTGGAAGCTTTATCAAAAACTGAGGAATGGTGTGGTCATTTAAAGAGTGATTTTGACTTATGATCAAGAGATGGATGTAATTTTCTTGAATCAAGAACAAATAAATGGCTGTGATTTCTTTCATCAGATGAATACATGATAGCAATTAAAATGGTATTTGAAAATGAGTTTTGTTACCATACTTAAAAGTTACATATGCCAAACTATTCTTCTTGTGTTGATGATATAATCAGAATGTTTTGGCAAATTTATGTTGTAATTTATTTCCCATCAAAACATATTAGTTACTTCAACATTTTGTGAACACATGCATTTGTAAATATTTTCGGGCATATAGGGCACATGACCATATTGGTATGCTTTGTGCTTTGACAAAAATGAAAAAAATCACCAGAAAAAGTAATACATACACATTAAGCATAAAGTAAATTTGAGTGTTATGGAAGGGCAGGACATAGATGGAAACAAAGGAGATTATGTAATTTTCATAATGTGTTAGTAAAGAGAAGCATAGATTTCAAGTAACCTGATTTTACACACTGTTGGATTATTTTGTATTTTTCAGGCAGTCTTGTCTTACCACAGCAGGTCCTCTTTATCACCTGACACATTCATTCTGAAATGTATTTTGATGTAACTTTATAAACAAAAGCTCATATTGTTCTAAAGGATTAAAATGACATGATATATTATGAAAAAACAAATTTAGTGTCCACCTCTCAGCTGTACAGAAAAAAATTGGCAATTAACATTTTTAGCATAAAGATTGATTTCTACACATTTTCAACCAATGGCTATATAAATTTCACTTATTATACAGGCAATCCTTGAATCATGGTATTTGTTTTAGAGATACTACAGCACACTGCCAAAGTGTGTATGCAAATATTTATTGGGATCAAAATAATTATTCTATTTCTTTTTAAGAAAGGGAAGTACAAATTTTCTTTACTTGGTTAGCTTGATATTTTGTACCAGCTAAAAGCAACTGGACACATTTATAATCTTCATCCACACAGAGAAGTATATTTCTCTAAAATACATTGGAAGTTTAAGTTTTTGTATATATAGTAATATTGTAATATATATAGTAATATTGTTTTCTATTACTACAGAAATGCTTGTTTCTAAAATGAAACAATTTTATTTTAAAACCATTTTTGTACAGGTGTATGCTGAAGAACATTTCTGATCTTAACCTTAAAATCGGAAAAAATAATCTGGGATTCCATTCATAAAGGATACTAGGACAAATCAGTTTTTCTGAATTGAACTTTTACATGTATTTACCATTTTATTGAATTCCGAATTCTTACTTAGTTGTAGCCAAATGAATATTGTGTCTAACTGTCTTAGAGGATTAGGAGTCACGATTAGATACATAAAACCAAGTATAAGAGAGTAGATTGAAAGTACAAAGGTGTAAGAACTGGGTGTTTTGTGTCTTAAGATGTAACCATATTTAAGAGATAGATAAAAATTGCTAAAACATATCAATTTAATAATGTAATATTTTACCCTGATAATCAACTTCATTCCCTTAGTTAGGGATATGGTGTCTGTCTGAAAGTGGTACCGGAAGACTGAAGGTCATGGAAATGTTAAAAAGAAGTTGCACTATAATGCAACATTGTAGTACTCTTCCTTTCTAATAGTTTTCCTTTGGACTTCCCATTCTATTACTTTATATATTACTTTTTCTGTATTGTAGAAAAACTTTAAGCTACTAGAAGGAATCAGGAAGAGATAAATGAAGAGAAGTAGGAAATCATTCAATCTTTCAGTGTCGGTATAGCTAGATATGCCTCACAGTTTTGGCAATCTTGACTTTGAATTTAAATTCAAATGTGGGCAATTTCCATGTAATGCACTTTCAAAAAACACTTTTTAAAAACTTCACTCATATATTGTTCTGACTTTGTATTTTGCTTAATGGTTTATCAAAACTTTAAAATTACCCCAGCTTACTTAATAGGTACTGATATTTAAGTCACAGATCTGTTTTCTCTTTCTCTCTCTTTTTGTAAACACAAAAGATGGGTTTTCCTTTTCTTTTTAATAAAGAGGAAGTTGAAAAGAATGAAAATATTTTTTTCTGTATCTGAGTGACCAATAAAAATCATGTGAGAAAAATCTATAATAGAGAGAGATAAGTGCTCAGTAAAAATGACATGAACCTTAAAATTCATTCATTCTTTCTAAAGATGAGGGATTTCTTATCTAGTTTGCTTTTTATTGTTATATTCACTTAAGTTCATTTTCTCAAAGCATGATCTTGCAACCCCTCTCTTCAAAGGATATGAATACCTGCCTTGTTCCTGCTTGATTCCCAGAATAGTAGGTTCAAAATAAATACTTGTTAATGAACTATTATTACTCATAAAAAAAGTATGTGAAATTACCTTAGGCCAAAATCTACAAATATAATAATCTAGTCTAATTTTCTAACAAAATCTAATTTATGTTTTGATTAATTTTGTTCCCATAGTGAAAAATATTCAAATGTTTTATGAATTAAGATACCTAAAATGAATCACATATTGATTGGCCAATTCATTATTGATGGAGTCAAGATGCTTTCTTGCACAATCTTCATTAAAGAATATGGGTGCCAGAGAAAATCTCACTATAGTATATTGAGGGGGAAAATATCACACACAGTGAATTGGTAACTCAGCCCTTCTACTCCGACTGTCACTAGCCCAACCCCTCTGCCAATGCTGCCCAAAATTCCTGCCTAATTTTCCAGAATATTTCTTCTTTCATACATCTTAGACATGGTAAAAACATTAATTCATTTAAAGAATAATTACTAAAATATAAACTAGAGTTGAGATGTTAAGAACTATAGTTATTTCTCAGTTACTGACTGTTATACAACCCTAAACTTAATATTTAGTCATCTAGCTTTTAGATTGGGAGAATGTAGTTTCTATCCCATTTGTTGGAATGTTAGAAGAATAAGGTGGAACATATCAAGTTACTCTTAAGTGAAAGTGTTTTATTTAACGTAAAATAACGTATTTTTAAAGAAAACTTGGCAGTGATATGTCAGTTATTGAAAAGCAGCACCATGATATTTGCTATCAATCAAACTGAATATTCAGAAATTCAAACATTGGGATGTTAGGTGGGATGAATTCCAATGTTCTGGATTCTCTCCTGTATTATTTTGAGGAATAAATAGTAAAACCTGGTAGAACTCAGCTGTGCCTCTCCAGGGAGGCAGCCCTTGGATGGTCTAGTCTTGGGCTGGGAGTTTGGTCAAGTGATACACAGCAGTGTCTTCATGGAACCGTGTGTGTCAGATACATATACAAATTTGAGCCCACATACAAATTTCATAATAGAAACTAAACATTTCTTAATCCAATAGATATGAGGGGGAAAGAAAAGGGTAAAGGAGCAGGTGACAACTAAGCCAACAACAAACTGAACATATATCTCCCATAATCTAATTCCTTATTTTTGCTTAGTGTATCTGGTCTCCTTAACCTAATTATATGAATATTTTAATTTTTCAGACAAGCACTGTAAAATAAGTGTGTCAAAATGATGAGAGAGAAACAAAAAGGAGAGGGTAAAATCAACATCTAGATCTCCTAGGGGAGGCAAATGTATAGTACTGAACATTGTTATTCTCCCTCCATTGTCCTTTTAGCCAGTTCTTAAATGCATTTGCCATTTTAGAAGATGAAGAATAAATATAGTCGTATGGATGATAAATATGAAAACCTAGATTCTAAAAGATTACATGTCAATATGAACAGTTAACTTGTTTGTTAGTCTGGCACAGTGAGCATGGAAAATGATCAACAGGTGAATAATATCCTACATTGGCCATAATGTCTAAATTCTGGAATTAGGTTATGTTTTAAGCTGTTAGCTTATTGGAATATTGCTGAGACATGAAAGGCTAAAACACTTGCCAATCAGTTGTGTTGAGTGACCCTAGTGCACTATTCCCTGCGCTGGACATTGGGAAAGGTTAGTGGGTGGAATATCTGGCTCCTGCTTTCCAACACCTCACAAAGTACCAGAGAAGATGGAATAGACTCTGTACAATAAGCAAAGAAAATTTACAAAACAGCATATGCAGAAGGCAGCACAGCAGCCGAGGGTCTGAGTGACAGAGAAAGCACTAAGAAGTATGTGGGATTAAAAACTGCCATGCATTTTGTGAGAAAAAGTGAAGTGCTAAATAAAAGCTACAACAAACCAGAAAATTTTAGAGAGAAACCAAGCTTTAAATAAATGAATGAAAATTTCGTGAATTGATAATCAGCATTGCTTTGTTGCTTTATAATTCTCTTGAGAGTGCTTAGAATAACATATTTTATACTTTCTATACTTTCTGTTGACTCCTTCCCCCTAAATTTTCATATTCAATTACTGTATTTT
Source organism: Aplodontia rufa (assembly GCA_004027875.1). Lineage (NCBI taxonomy): Eukaryota > Metazoa > Chordata > Mammalia > Rodentia > Aplodontiidae > Aplodontia > Aplodontia rufa. The sequence continues at coordinate 19,277 of PVKS010005561.1, read as the reverse complement.
ACAATATTTCTAGTTTTATGCTTATGTTTTCTTAAGTTAGCCTATTAAGGTTGTGACAGGCTGGTAATGTACTCCTTAAATGATGACATAATAGGCAGATAGAAATGTTGCTTTTATTATTTTGAGCCATTTGAAATGCTGTTTATTTCTTCTAACTCATTAGCCTTGCTTATAGCAAAGGGGAAAAATATTTGAGGTTTTTAAATACTTCTAATTTGATTATTGCCCGAAATCTACACGTTGATGATATCTAATGTGAGCAGGCATTTTTTTTTTCAGAAAAGAGATTTTATTTTATTTTATTTTTTTAAAGAGAGGGATAGTGAGAGAGAATCAACTTTATTTAGTTTTTCATTTGGTCTTTGTTGCTCTGACACTTTTTGTGTACGTGGTGCTGGGGTTTGAACTCGTGTCCTCAAGCTTGACAGGCAAGCATTGTATACACTGAGCCACCGCTCCAGCCCCAGAAAAGAGATTTTAAAAATTATGACTCATTTTTTATGTTTATCTCTTTTATCTGACTATTATCTAATTTTAATTCTTTTAAAATAAGGTGTTATTCACCACTGCAAATGGAACCTAGTGCTTTAAGAGTCACATTGTCCTCTACTTGGCCTCAATTGAGACCCAGAACTTATCCCTCTGGCTGCCCTTTGAACATGTGCTATGCAGTTGGGCTCCTGGGTCCCAGACAAACAATGATTTCAGGGAAAGGTCTTGTGCAACAAAATGAGATCATTTCATATGTATCATAAATAATTTTCACTGATTTTGAAGAAAAAAATGCATCACCTTCCCAGCTCTGCAAATGTGAACCTGTTTCACAAAATACCAGTTGTGTTTTCATATAAGTTAAAAACTTGAATGTTTAGACTAGCAGAATTGAACAGATACCATCATGGAACATCGTGCTCTTAACCTGAGTTTCTTGGGAGAAAATCAAAGTTGCCAAAAATGAATTTTATATTATAAGCTTATGTCAATAGTATCTTTATAAAACATGACCTCTGTTGGGTACATTTTAATCGTGATGTTTTTGAGATGCAGTTGGGTATTTATTTGTACTCAGGATCCTCTAAGCCCTCTCTTATCCATAGAATCACAAGGAAATATTGTTTGTATAACAAAGTTTCAGATAAAATATTTGGTTATATGGGAAAGTAAATTTTATTAGAAGTTTATAATACCATCAATTTTACTTTTGTCCTTTCAGTAACAATTTGGATTCATCTTCAAACAGATTTTTGACAGATGCAAACATATATGAAAAGAAAAATTTGCCAGAAAAAAATTTATTTTCAAGTCATTATCTAAAATACTCCCAAGGCCCTCTCTGCTTCCTGCAAAACACAGCTCTGATTAATTTCATTGTTTTTAAAAATTTACATCTTAAAAAAAAGTTTTCTAATCTCAATGTCTTCTTAGGTTTCATTCCACATGATTCCTTGCATACCTTTATTTTAAATTTAAATAAATTAACAACATGGAAAGAATTGACTACCTGAAAATTGACTGATATTTTTTCTTGTTCTCTATATGATAGGTTCAGTGTTTGGGTGCCTTAACATACAAGTGAAGTGCATTTCCAACAAGTTTTATTCTATACAGTTCACTTGTAAGTTGGTTATTTAGAACTTGAAACCCATTTCATATATAAATTGTTATACTCAATATAATAGATTCTCCAGTCAACCCATAAGAGCCTATAAAAGTAACCACTTTATAATTTGTATATAGTTCTTCTATTAACCCATCATAGAAACAGATAACCTACCAGTGGCTGTTTCTTGGAGAAGGGATGAGAATTGGAATTTCAAGAACTTATCTTTGTCTTCGTTAGGATGTAGGAAGACAGTGTGTCTGTGCATTGAGCTTTGAGCTTTTAGGACGGAGGAAGGGCTTTCAAGAAGGTGGGAGGCATAGTTCTAGATGTCAGATGAGTCAGGATTTGCAAACAAGCTTTGGTTCTGGAGCTTCCAGCCGGGGTCAGGTCCTAGGCGCCTTCCTTATTCCTGGACTATCTCCCCACTCCTCTCTTTTCTTTTCTAGTGCTGGCCTTAAAGGTAATCTCTTATTTCTTCCCCCAAACTCCACTCTCCACCAAAGAAAAAGACAACCCAAGAGTTGCTAGGAGTACTTTGCTCTGGCTGGATGCTGATATCCTCATAGCTGCCTCTTGCTCATCTCCAGCTCTGGATCAACTAAACACCCCTTGTGGCTGGCAACAAAAAGAAAACAAAAAGACAAAGTAAACAATGTTCAGTTCTATCACTTCTCTCTTTCTCTCCCTCTCTCTCTCTTTCTTTTCTCACCTGGTCGCTGATGGTTCGTAACACCTAGGAACCCCTGGCCTTCTTGAGAATTGGATGATGGCACATATTTTTCATTCGCCTCTGATTTTTGCCTAGAATTAGCCTGGGGAGCACACATTAAGAATCCTGCCCTGAAAGGAGAACAGATTGAACCAGTCTATGCTTAAGAGGGTTCCTTGGTATTTTGTTTATGGATCGTGGCTCAGTAGACTCTAGGGTGAAGAATTGGACAAGGCCCAATGACCTACAAAGTAGGAATGGGTGGCCGTAAAGTTCATGCCCTATCCACCAAGGGCTTGAAAAGTCTCAAAGTGTTTCCTGCTTCCTTCCCCACTCCTGCAGTGTAAGAGCTGAGCAACTCTGGTCTTACCTTTTGATCACTAACAGGCATGTGTGCTAGCGATAGATCCACTTATAAGCTACCTCCCCTTGATATGTCCTAATCAGGGACCAAATGTGTCTGACTTGATTTGGTTAAAAGAGCTTTGCTATCTCTTACTGCTACAGATTATGGTTAAAAATTTGCCTACTACGTTTGCCCTTTTGAATTGGATTTTCTCTTCTTATTCCTTATCCAATATTATATGGAAATTTAAAAGAAAATTTTATTAGGTAATATGAGAGTCATGGAAGCACAAAAATGATGTAATTCTTTGAAGAAGAGTATATAATTAGCATAATAGAAGTATTTTGCTAAGAAATATGTATTCCTAATCAGATTGTAATTTAAATACAACACATTCTAAAGGTAGGCTGTTTACATTTTTTCCTTAATCTCTGCTAAATTCAAAGTCACTTATAAACTCTTTTCTGTATCTTGAATGAATATTTCACTATTTATCTTAAAAATTGTGAAAGAATTGTGTGTGTGCTTTATTAATTTTCAAAAGACAAAAAGATGTGTTTCTTACATGGTAATGGTTTCTCTGATTTAAATTTCAGTACTAGAGATCTTAAACATTGACCTTTGATTGCTTTTTTATTTTTAAGAAAACATTTTTTAACCTACAGATTGAATTTAAAAATGACAGTGGGTGATAGCTAGCACTCCTACCCCTCTGTCTCTGTCACAAAATTCAAATCCATGTTTCAGCAGTACAGGATGTTCCTCAGTGCACATCCTCTGAGCCTTCAGAATTTGATTTGACTGTGGGTCTGAGATAGCATGTTCAGATAAGTGCACTCTGATAGTCATCTGTGTGTCTGGGCCCTAATGAACATCTGCTTTCTAGGGCGCCACAACAGCACCTTTCTTTGTTTCCTCTTCCTTTGCCTCTTTGATTTGAATCTGGTTAAACCCAGCAAATAGGGTCAGTTTTGTTTGTTTTTCAGTATGCAAAGTCTCCTATCTTCCTTTTTTTGGGGAAAAAAAATCCCAGGTATTTTAAATATGATTGAATGCACTGGGAATTGAAAAGGAGACTGCAGAAAGCCACAGCTATAGTTCTTCTCTTAACAACTCAAACATATTATATGAAAATCTTCTAGTTGAGGTCATATAGCTGGAATTATAGGACTGTCTTAATTAAAATCAACACACACCTGCTGAGCAGGCAAAGTATAGGCCCTGGAACATGCAAATAGGTAATGAAGACAGTTTGTACCACCAGTGGAGCACAATGGGGTTTTATTTTTTGTTTAAAGCTTGAATTGAAATAGAATATAAATGCAGTATAATGTACAAATTCCAAATATATAGGTTGATATACTCAGGTATGAGCCCTCCAGGTGACAATACAACATTTCTAGCACCCAGGATCCTCATTTATACCCACCAAAGGTAGCTACTAAGCTGACTTAACTTTCATAAATTGGTTTTGCCTATTCTTGTACTTGATAAAAATGAAATCATATCATATGCATCTTTCTGTGTCTGGTCTCTTTTAACTCATTACTTGGGTTTGAGTCACTGATGATATTATGCATGTACTTATTTTTTTTAATGCTAGGTAGTATTCCATCATAATATAACATTATAACTTATCTGTTCTGTTATTAATGGTCATTTGGATTATTTCAGTTTTTGATTATTCTGAATAAAATTGCTATAATTCCTTTGGTTCATATCATGTGTTCAACATTTGCACTTCTAAGGCTCGAATTGTAGTTTGTAGGATATGTGTGTCCTTAGCTTTGGTAGATTTTACATTCCTGCCAGCAGAGCAGAGATATCTAATTGCTTTCAGCTCAGTCTTTTTAATTTTAGCCCTTCTGGTTTGTAGTATTTCATGGTTATATTTGTATTCTCTGTTGATTAGTGATGAGTACTTTTATTTATTTATTTATTTTGGCCCCTTGAGGGCAGCAACTTGCTTTGTTGCTCAACTGGCCTTGAACAGCTGGGGTCCAGCAACACTCCCACTCCAGGACTGGATTATGGGCACTAGGCACTAGGCACTACATCATGCAGGCTTACACCTTTTTTCTATGTCTGTTGGCCAAGAAATACCCTCTTTTGTGAAGTCTGTTTCAAGTTATTTGCTCACTATTAAAAAATAACAATTTCACAGATATAATTTACATACCATACAACTCACTGTTTGGCTCACTTTAAAAAAATTTTAAATTGTTTTGTGGGTTTTAAAATGTATTCTAGATACTATCCATCATTAGAAATAGGTGTGAGATTATCTCCTAATTTTCAATTTTCCCTTTCAGTATCTGATTTTTTTTTTTAAAGAGAGAAACAGAGACAGAGAGGGATAGAGAGAGAATCAATTTTTATTTGTTTTTTCATCTGGTTTTTGTTTTCCTTACACTTGGTTGTGTATGTGGTACTGGGGTTTGAACCTTGGTCCTTTTATTTAGTTATTTATTTTTTAAAGAGAGAGGGACAGTGAGAGACAGAAAGGGCGAATCAATTTTATTTAATTCTTCATGTGGCTTTCATTGCTCTGAGACATCATTGTGTACCTGGTGCTGGTGTGGGAACCCAGCTACTGCTCCGGTCCATGGTTGATAATATTTTAATAAATAGAAGTCCTTCGTTTTAATGAAATCCAATTTGTTAGTCTTTTATGATCATGAAATTTTGAGTCTGTTAAGGAAATCTTGCCTTTAAGACCATGAAATAGTTTCCTACATTTTACACTAGAAGCTATGTTTTATCCTTCACATTTAGGTCTGCAACTTTTTATAATTATTTTTTATGTGTAGTGGGGAATAGGATCAACATTTTTTCCCTGTATGAGTATCTAACCCAGCACCATTTATCAAAAAAACTTTTTCCCCTTTTGAATTTCAGTGTCACCTCTCCTGTGAATCAGCTGACCATATCTGTGTGGTTCTTGGTCTGGATTCTTGTTTTGTTTTGTATGTGGACTTGTGCCATTGCTACATTGCCTCAGTCACTAGCAATTCAGTAAGTGCTCATTCTTTAAAGTGGTCTTAACCATTCTAGGTCTTTTGCATTTCCTTATAAATTTTATTCTCAGCTTATCAATTTCCATAAGAAAGCAAGCTGCTAGGATTACTATCACAATAATATTGAATCTATACAAAATCTTTGGAAGAATTGGTACCTTAACACTGATGTGTCTTCTAAAGTATAAGCGTGATATATCTCTTATGTATGTATGAACCACTTTTAAGTAATTCATAATAAATCCCATGGAAGTTCCTATTGTAAATACATCCAGTAATTTCTTCAAGTTCTGTAATATGATAATTGGCATGGACTCTGAAGAAAATAATTCTTTTGACGAGAGAGAGAGAATATTTATTATTAGAGATCAAAATTAATTTTTAAAAGCAGCTTGCCACTGAAACTTACCCTTTAAGAACAGATGACGTTCTTTTTGATTTTTCTTGAATGCATTTCTTTTATACTCTTTATTCTCTCTTTGAGGCTTTGTTTATTTGATGTTGTTGTGACACCCCATTGCCCTGTCCTATATACTTATAAGCATAATAATAAATTGGATTAAATTAGTTTTGCTTGGAGAATTTCTGACATCCCTTATGATTTTTTAATATGCCTCTGATATTGTAAACACAAAGATTGGGAATTTCTACTTAAGATACCAACTTCTAAGCAATAGAGCAAGCTGCTCTCTGGGTTTCAGTTCCTTCAAAACTTTTCTTAGATGTTTCAAAAATCTTATATACATATTTTTTCATGCTTTATATTTAAAGTTTTAAGCTTTGATTATTGCCATATTCAGCCAGCCAAAAACAACTTCATAGTTGAACCTTCAAAGCTTATTAGTTCTGGCGAGGCTGGCCTAGGTTGAGTAGGTGGTTGAATAGATGACTTCTGAAGTTCCTTTCAACTCTAAATTTTATGATTCTAGGAATTTATAACATCCAGAAATCACAGTGTTAGAATTGGAAGGAAGTTTAAGATCATCTGGTCTGGGTACTCATTTTACAGACGAGGAAAACTACCCAGAGCGAAGAGACAGAAGCAGAGGTCTAGAGAAGCAGAGGGAGAGAAGGAAAGTGGCTGTAGGGTCTGCCCTCACTGTGACTGGTCAGTGCCACAGCCTACCGAGGGAGAAAGAAGGGAGACCATACCTGAGCTTCAGCAGCCTCCATGGGAAACTGGTCACAAGGTTGGATGGGGTGATGTGGGAGTTGCGGTGGCAACAGGAATCAGAAGTGATCACTCTGTGGGAGACCACCCTCCAGTGAGGGCAGGCCAGACTCGTGCTTCCTTCCACTAGCCTGGGTGCTTTTCCTGGCACACCAAAACCATGTCCCCAGCTGCCTCTGCTTTGTCCTCATGGTCCTAACCCATTGCAGATTAGCTTGGAAGTCCCTAGAAGGTAGGCACTGCTCAGCCTCCATTGCTCCTGGCCTGTTCGTGGCCTTGTTCTGTTTCTAGATCCTTCTTTTACCACAGCCTTAAGGGGCCTTGTTTTCATAGTCCTGGGTCTGGGGCCAAAATCCTCATGGTTTCAGCACACCTGGCACTTTCTCACACTGGTAGGATAGGTTCCTGACTATTTCATTCTTGCTAAACTTTCCCTATCCTGCTAACTAACGTGCTGTAAACTGTTAGGTCAACAACAACCAAAAAACCCCGTGAGGCCCTGATTAAACACTTCTGCTGGTTGAGGTCAACTGTCCTGCTCACTCTCCTGATGGGATCCACGTCGTTCCTAAGTCAGCTGCTATATACTTGTTTTTGGAGTTTTCCTGCAATACGTGAACAGAGTTGCAAGTTGGCAGCCTCTGACACTCACCATGCAATTAGACTTCAGAGATAACCTTAGAAAGACAAAATGCACAGTAGGTGGTCAACAAGCCCATGATGCCTTGGCCATAACTTTTCCCTGGTGCTATTTGGATCATATACTTATTAAGCATACAAGCTGCAAATGTCATGACTGGCTGTGTGCCACACATTAGGGAAATCAAATACAGAAGAAATTGGGATATATTAAGCAAATAAGAGAGAATGATTTTTCCACAATTCATAAAAAGATTCACCAGTGAAAATGCCTCTTTAGCTCATTTACACATTTCAAAGATTATTACAGGTCACTAACTCATTGACAGAAAGTATAATTTAAAGTTAAGCCATCAGGAACCATGGCTTATTAAAGGTTAATTAGATATTAAAAATGGTTTGTGAAAGAATTTCTTAATTCTGTTGGAAAGGTTGAGTTTATTATATTTGAATTACACCCAACTTCTTAGGGCTGCATGATTGAGTAAAAGCAAGGTACAACTGCAACTAGCTTTTTTAATTTTGTTTTTATTTCTCATTGTTTCAAGGGTCTTTTCCTTTGACTGGTCAAATCTTTTTTTTTTTTTTTTCCTCCTAGAGGTGTATGTGACCATAACTGATAAACTCTGGAAGCTGTGGGATGCATAGAAAAAACTGATGGAAAGGATGAAGTAAAATCCATGTTACTTGTAGTCAAACAAGTAGTGTGGGGAGCATTATTACTTGACAAGTGTGATGGTTAGGAGGCTTCCAGAAAGGTGGTAAAAAAATGGAGAGATAAGCCTTTGTAGACAGCACAGGTGCCTTTTCACAGAGCAATTGACTGCTTGGGCTGGAAGATTCTCTTGGTTTGGATCAAGGGAATCATCTTAAACACATGTTGAGCCAAAATGTTTTGTTGTCCATAATATTCATGTGCAAATAAGTTGCTTGAGTCTCTCCCAAAACACAGCCATACCTTGTATTTGGATTTCCTTTGTGTATTTAATTTTCATTAGTGAAAGATAGGCATGCTTGACATCCTAGATGCCAGCTACACTATTTGTCTAAGTTAAAATGTGCATATTCAGTCCTCTTGAAGTCTAAGAGGAGAGTGAGGGTTCAAATGAGCAGATGAAGAATTTTTATCCCTAGAAATATAGGATATCTCCTTCCTTATCCAATTCCTAAATAAAAATATCTGACTTGGGTAACTTTCATCTAACTTTCCCAATGTATTATGAAGCTTTTGGGCACAATTTACTCATATTTTAAGAATATGCAGGCATATTGAAGAGGATATATTCAGTTGTGTGTTGATGTTTTGCCCACTCTTAGGGAGCCTGTAAAATCTCATTCTTAGGACATTTTAAAAACAGAGACATTAGAGTTTACTAATTTGATTTTTCTTTTTTTATTATATTTTAACTTTCACTAAGTGGCATTTCATTTAGACTGTACTGTATAATGAATTTACATTTAATGTTATGGGGGAAAAGGCTGAGGAAGTCAGAAAAATATGAGGAAAGAAAAAGCATAGTATGAGGTCACATGTATAATTTAGTAAGAGGTTAATGCAGTGTTCTGTTAAAAGTAATTTGTTGGGGACTGGAGCTGTGGCTCGGCAGTTATGGTGCTTGCCCAGCATGCACAAGTATGCGGGTTCAAACCCCAGCACCATATACAAACCAAGTGTCAGAGCAAGGAAAGCCATGTGGAAAATTCAAATTAAAAAATTGATTCTCTCACTGTACTTCTATCTTAAAAAAAAAAAAAGTAATTTGTGTACACATAGGCCTCCTTCACAAGAATGTAAGATTCTTAATGCTTAGAACTATATTCAATGTTGTGCCTGCTACAATGCTTTGCACATAGTAGGTACTTACTAATAAAATGTTTACTGGATCCATCTTTTGTTCTCTTAATGTGGTAGAGAGAAATAGGAGGCACAGGCTGAGTTTTTTTTGGATGAAATACTTAAGTTTCTAATACATATGTGGTTACAATAAAAATGGGCTTTTAATCTAAATTACTCAAGCAGTGTTCTCAGTCTTGAATTTTTCTGTTAGACTTGATCATGGTGTCCTTGAGGTGATCAACTACTGTTAAGCTAGTTTGTCATTGTCATATAAGTACTTCATGAAGAACAAGAACAAAATATTCAGTTGTTATTTTAAGTTAAATTCAGTTGTCCCTTGGTATGTATAGGGGATAGGTTCTAGGACACTCCCTCCTCTCCTCCACTGGATGCTAGTCTGCAGCTGCTCGATCACTTGTATAAAAGGTGTTAGTGACCTACAGACATCCTTCTATACATTTTAAATTGTCCCCGATTACTTATAATACCTAATATAATGTAAATGATATGTAAATATTTGTTGTAAGTATTGTTTTAAATTTTGTATTACTTTTTATTGTTGTTTTATTCCTTTATTCTCCCCAAATATCTTCAGTCCATGGCTGGTTGAATTTGAGGATACAGATCCCTTGAGTATAGGTCAACTATATAGCTAATATAACATTAAAATGAAAATTTCTTCTCTAATATAATTTTTCAAGTAACATATGGATGGGGCCTTATTGAAAAGCAATTATACTTTAAGAAGAAAAGAAAAAAGTTTCTAAAATATATATTCTTAGGGTTAACTGTACATCTCTAAGAGGCTCAAACTGTGACTGGCAAGAATAAATGATGGCATAGGTTAGGATTACAGTAGAAAACATGGTATACACTAGTTATTAAAGGAGTACTTACTAAACAGGAATATCTGCATATGTGTTGGCAGGATTTAGGGAAACCAAAAAGAGACAATGACATATTCTTTGGCCAGCAAAGAATGGGCCCTTTACTAGGCAGAGCCTGAAGGAGCAGAGTGAAATAGCTATCAGACCTGGAGTGGTGACTCTGTAGGAAAACTGCCCAAAGGAGTACTGACCTTCAGTCAAGGACCAAGGCCAACCTATGTTGACCAGACATTTCTTTGTCTCCTTCCATCTTTAGATCTGCCAGTGCTTCTGAGGGAACCAGTAGGAAGCTAGAGGAAGGAACCTCTGGTGAGGCAGGCATGTGGTTATTACCCTCCCAGCACACAGGGTGGCGAGGGCAGAGACAGATGGAGGCATGGAGATCTGTAAATTCTGTTGAATAAATGAGTAGCTAGTTACTACTTTCCTTAATGGATAGTTTTGTATCTTTCAGTTAGCAGTATTATTTATTGCCTTTTTGAAAATCTTTTATTACTCGAATGAGATAAATAGTATTCAATGCATGCCTACTGTATGGAAAGCATTTGACAGGCCTTTTGCTTCAATAGTGGATCACTTTCTAAGAAAATTAGCTGCTGTGAGAGTTGTACCTTGCTTTCCATGATAAATACCTAAACCAACCAAATAAGTGTTGATATTAAGTACTTTGAAGTAACATTATAAAGGAACCTAAAGCGCCTCATTTCAAGTGAGTTTGGAAAACCTACTATCTCAAGCAATTCTGTAGTGCCACTCTGTCCAGAAGGACATACTGTGAGGTTGAAAATGTTCTGTCTGATGCAGTTCCATTGGCTCCATGGCCTATTAAGCCTTTGAAATTTGGCTAGTGTAACTGAAAGACTGAATTTTCAATTTTTAGCACCTTGTGACTAATGGCTCTCAAATTCAGTGTAGCTAAGCTTAAGCAGGTATGCATTCCCTGATTTGATATTTTTATTAATTCATTTTAAAATAAATTGAATCTTACAGTTTCAAATGTTTAGATTGCTGGCCTCCATATATAGGAACCCTGCAAATACTGGTGACCAGCATGTAAAGGGAAAAGTGATCAGAAGTGACTAAGGTGAGCGAAATCCTAAGGTTTTGGCTAATAAAAGCAAAGCAGAAAAATATAGGAACCCTTTTTACTTATGGAATATAGGCCTTACAAAGGTAGATTAAACTTATTTAAACTGAATTATAGTTAAAAGATTGTCATGTGCTGGTTTATCAGCATTAACAAGGCTACTTCAGTTAAAAAACAATAAACTTTAATTTTTTAAACTTTATTTAATTTTAGTCTATAAGCATACATTTCTATGATGTAATTATTCTGGATATTTTATCTTTACCACACTAGTCAATTCCAAGTATAGGCAATTGGCTATAAAGACTGAAGATGAGAAAATTACTATATGCACAAGAAGAAAACAGGATTTGATTACATATTAAAGATGTGTTTCCCTTCTTTTCAAGATTTTTTCATTGAGCAGCTTCATTTCTTTTTTTGTTTTCTTGGATTTAATTTATGTGTATATACACTCATATAAATATATATCAGCATTGTGATGACGTGTCTTTAAGTCTGATCTGAGAATTCTCTTTGACCTTTTATGATCTTTCTTTTTCAGTTGTCATTAGAAATCTGCATAATCCTAAATCCAGAATCTGAAAAACAGACAATCAGTTGGAGCTTATTCAATAAGGAGGGATATATTATCACATCCTAAAGATGGCACATAACCAGCAGTACAACTGAGAACACTTTGTGGGGCATTAAGTTCATGGATATTTGTCTCCAGTTTATTCTCAGTTCTACTCAAACCTATGTTTCTCCTATCTTTTCCACATTTTGCTTTATTTGATCTGTCTTTAATCCGTCTTTAATGGGACATAAGAACAACTGAGATTTTGACTTTTAAAAGGATCAAGTTTTAGGTTTCATTATGACAGATTTTAAAAATGGTTCATGCTGAACATAAAAGAGTGTTTTTGTTTTGTGTATTGTGGTAAAATGACATAAAATTTGCCATTTAAACCAATTTTATGTACATAATTCAGTTGTTGTGCAACTCAGTACTGCAGAATGTTTCTTAGCCCTTAATGTTGTGAGGTGATGTTTCTAGTTTCATGGAGATTTTTTTTTTTGTCTTCTTAAGGAAAAAACAAACAAAATTCCATGAATTCTCATTCATATCAGTCAAGAAACATCTGCTAAAATCCTATCAAATGACATGTTTTAAATGGTATTAAATTAGCGAAGCTATTTTGTAAGCTTGTTCATCGACTCACATAAACGAACTTGTTGAAAATAACTTTTAAAACGAAAGTGTAACTTTAAAGAGAAAAATGCTATTATTTTGCTTCTTTTCATTTCTTTTTTGACAGAATTATTTCAGAAACCCAGGTAACACCAATGGCGTGCTATGCTGAAGGAAGATTGTGGTTGTAATGTATGGGATATGCCTCACTGTGACTCACCTTCTTTGAATGTATTTTTCAAGTTTGCATAATAATATCCAGACTTAAGCTTGCTTTCTTTTGTTCATTTAATTGAGTTTTTGAGAAGATAATAAAGCAACAATGAAATTTTTACTTTACTTTATATGTGATAAAACATATAATTAACTTACAGTGTTTTATGAAAATATAAAAGATAAAACCACCTTTCTTCCACAACATGGGCTCATCTCACTGGTTGCCATGGTAATCAGGTAAACACTAATACAACCAAATGGGCGTCAAAAATTTTTTTTCTCACATAAATTGTGTTGAAGATTCTTCCTAGGACCTTTAAAAATAGGTTATTTGAGTATGGGGAGAAAGGCTCAAGTAATGGAAGAGAAATAGTCAAACTTTATTTGAATATAGAAAGAGTTGAGGGGGTGGAAATCTGTGTTGCTGAGAAAAAGAGTTTTCAGAGCAGACTGTTCTGGTATTTTATACCAATTATGTGCAGCCATTGCTTTGAATAATTTTGCTGCCCTGCTGAGATTTCCTTTTTACAAATCCTGGAGCAATTATAAGATGGAAGTCTGGAATGTATAAACAATGTCTTTTGAACAGTAAATGAGCCTCAATTCTTAGGAAACTCAAGGGTAGGAATGTAGTATCTTTTATCCTATGGTTCTCTGCCTTACCTTCCTCCTTAATCAAAGCACAGAAGCTGGTATCTACTTCAAGAGTGTACAGAAATGTGAATTTTTGCCTAAGAATACTTCTAAATAATAAATTCCATCAAATTAACAAAATCTGTCTTCTATAACATAATAACCAATGTACTTAATACCTATTCAGTTCAGGTACTGATTACATATTCCTATGATGTTCTGTTTCTAACCTTACACAAGGCTAATAGATTACCTTTTTCTATAGCCCTGAAACAGAACACTGCTCCAAGTCAGTATGCTTGGGGGAAAGAATGGCATACTTAGAGCATAGCATTAGGTTGAGTTTCCAAATGCCAGCTCGTTCTGTGTGACAAAGCAACCTGCACTAATCACAGCAAACAATATATAAAATCCCAAGAGAAGTCAACTGTCACTTGGAGTTAACTGTAGAAAACCTGAACTCTGTTATTTTGCTGAACTTACAGACCTCATGCAATGTTTACAATAAGGTTTGGAGAGTTGCCTAGCATTGGAATATATACAATTAAACAACATAGTTGAACAGCCTTTTATATTAGCACTGCCAGAAGACCGCCATTATACTCACATGATAGTCATTCTTGGAACTCTTTAACATAAACAGGAATAGAGAACATTCCTTTGTAATTCTAAGTGTGTGTGTGATTTTATTTTACTTTATTCACATAAACTCATGGAAACTGAGCACAGCAATAATAAAGGGATCATTGAATGAGGATTATTTCGTTGACAAAGAATATAATACTTTTATTTTGTTTGCAATGGAGTATGAGCACTCAGCTCTTTAGACTTTTATTTAAGCTTGTATAAACAAGGGGATTGTATTTAAATTAATTATGAAGTGAATTTTATTTGTTTAAAAACAACTGGAAATTGGGGCTGGAGTGGTGGCTCAGCAGTTACAGTGCCTGCCTGGCATGCGTGAGTATGTGGGTTCAAACCCCAGCCACATGAAAAACTAAATAAAATTGATTCTGTCTTTCTCTCTCTCTCTCTCTCTCTCTCTCTCTCACTGTCCCTCTCTCTTTAAAACAAAACAAAACAAAAACCTGGAAATTAGTACAAAGTGTCCTTCCTTGTTCCTTTCACTCAGGGTTTTTTTTTTTTTAATAGCAAATGCAAAGAGATAAAAGAATATTACAGATTGAAATGAAACAAAATACAGGCTAAATTGTAAGTCCACATCATGTTTAGTTAGATTAGACCAACTTAATACTTATAGTTAGACTAGAAAGTTGATTCTTCAGCAATAAAGGCAACAATAAGAGGGAATGATATACAGTTGAAGCAATTTTTTAAGGGAAGTGGAAATATTTAAGAGATTGATTTATAGTTCTGTCATTCAGAAATATAAATATATATTTTTAATATAAGTACTGGGTTTTCCCTAAAGTATTTTTCCTGTCAGTTTCTCAGGGATGTTTGGCTTTCTAATCCTGAAAAATAGTTTATATTGACACCAAAATAAAGCATGGCTATGTTGTTTGGCACAAAAAACCATAACTCAGTCCCACAAGGAAGATTTGAGCTCAAGGTAGGTTCCTGGAATCAGCAACTTCAGCTGTTTTTGCCACCAGTTTCTAGTCTGTTGTCTGAAATTAGGGGATTTGTTAGGCATGTTAATCGAGAAGGTTGAGCTGCTAGGCACAGAGTTTACCTGTTGCCATGAGGGAAAAATAAAACTATCAACCTGGGGTATGAAAAGTTTGCAACATATTTGAATGAGTATCGGAGCACCCCAAAATATTAAAAAATTAACCTGAAATGTAATTTTTCAATACTGAATGAAATATTTGCCTCCCTGGCCTGAAGCTTGAGGCTTAGAACCCTCAATGGAGAAACGCTCTGCCCTTCACTTTCTCCTGTGGCGCCAGGCGTCAGGCCTCCGGGCAACTCAAAACCCCTCTTGGCTGCCACGTATCCTCAGAATATGTGAAAGAACCAAGGGGTTCCCCAAAATGGCTTTGTCTCGGCTTTTGGACACGAAGGAGGGATGTTTAGGAATACTGGTTGTCAGTTGTAAGAGATCAAATAGCTGTTGCAAATATCCCCACAACAAACAGCGGATCAATCATCTGTGAGTAGGACTGGACCATGCTTGGACTAATTTCTGTGTTGTGGAAAACAATGTGACTCACATACATTTGTGAATTCCTAGTGACTTCTTTTTCTTTTCCCAAGAAAATATTTCAAACATTTCCCGCTTTTTCCTGTTTTTTTCCCCCGATTATTTGAGGCATAAGTTCAATTGTGCTTTAATAAACTTTAAAGTTAATATTTTTCCAGATTAGAGAATTTTGATATTAAATTTGTGCTTGCATGGAAATCTCTACTCTGAGTCACTGTGCTTGTTCTCCATTTTGTTGTTTCCAAAGGACAACAATTAAAATATCCTAGAGTGACCAGTTTAGATGTATTTAAATTTTGTGCATAGTAACATTATGTTTTAAATTTTCCTTCCAATGAATAACTTTACTCTTCATGCGCCAGTGTTGGTTGCTTTTTTGAGTTACAGTCCATGTTGGGCTGCCATCTTTCAAGAACAGCCCAGAATGACCCCCAACCATGATTCCACTTGCAACTGTTAGTTCAGTGGGTGGGTTAGCCTTACTCTTATGCATATTGAAGATCATCTGTCACTTTCTTGACCTACTTTCCCACAGCTCATTTCCATCAGTTCAGTATATCAGTGGGATGAAAGGATAGTATTCTATATAGATATGGAAATTTCAATGTGGACTGCTTTTCTCCAATGTTGTATTGTAAAAATGTTAAATTAAGTAGATATGGGTCTGAGAGAGGTCTTTCTTGGAACTGAATCCAAGTTGGTTTCTTCTTGAATTTCCATACAGAATAAGGCTCATTGCACAGATACTCTTAACTAGACATATGGAGAACTGAAGGATTGATCAGAAGCAGGATGCTCACTCTGAGACTACAGAAAACATGATGGAGGAAGTAGAGTGTCATTAACAGGCATTAACAGTCAAAGGTGAAGGCCATATTAGGAGAGATGTTCACAGAAAAATTGGATAGACAGACCTCACTTCTGTCCAGGGCAGGTCAAAAAAGCTCTATGGGTAAAGGGACATTTGTTATCAGTGTTGAAAGTTAACCGTCCAGGTGAGTGGTGTTGGTCTGAGACAGGGGGGCAGAAGCAGATGAGCCACAGTGTGTGTCTTAAGTCTTTCCAGGCTAATATGTGGAAAGACTTAATATGTGTTTTTAATATGTGTTTCTAGCCTAAAAAAACAAATCTATTTTCTCACGGTTCTGAGGCTGGAAGTCTGAGATCATGCTATACCATTGATGTTTTCTGGTGAGGTCTCTCCTTACAGATGGCTACTTCCTTGCTGTGCTCTCTGAGCACCTACATGTTCTTGGTGTCTTCCTTTTTTTAACAAGGACAGCAGTTCTACTGGATCAGGGCCCCCACTTTTGTGGCTTCATTCAACCTTAATTTCCTCCATAAATTTCTTATCTCCAAATACATGAATTTGAGGATGGGGCCACAATTCAGTCTGTAACAGTGTGTTTGGGGTAAAAAACAGGAACAGCATAGATATAGTCTGACATCCAATTAGGAAGATCATGTAAATGAAAGCTTTCTATTATGTCCTTTGTGCAATAGAGAATCATTGAAGGTTTTAAGCTGAGGAATGACAAACTTTTCAGGGAGATTAGCCAGCAGATATGTGAAGAGTAGGTTGGGGGAAGGGAACTCAAGGGTGATAAAACTTGGTATATCATTTTAGGAAGGTTCTGTGGGTACTCTGTCAAACATTTCTTGTAAACTCCTGGGGTACTGTTTATATTCTTTCAAATAAAATTATCATTAAATAGCTGTTTTCACTACAGGACACAAAAATACTTAAGTACAAAATGAAATGTGCCTATGATGTTGTCTTAGTCTGTTGTCTGTTGCTATAACAGAATACCTGACACTGGATGATTGATAAAGGAGAGAGGTTTATTTTGTGTTGCGGACATGACCTGAAGGCACCAGGGTGATCTAAAGGCAGCCAGGTGGAACACTTGGTAGGACACCAGGAGGAGATGTGTCTGCAAGCAGTCATGCTTCCAAGTCATTCAGATGCACCCTTGGATGCCTACAGATCATCCCTGCGCCCAGACCTTTAGTTTCACAAAAACAAGTTTTATGGTACATACTTGTTTTCAGGAGTGTTTTTCAGAAGTGCAGATGCATCCATCCCTTCTCACTAAAGATTAAGTTGATTAAATCCAGCTGATTGGAACCCCTCTGAAACAACTCAATAAATACTGTGCAGAGAGCTGAGGGGTCAGAGTTGCCTTACAAGCACTCTCCCCAGCATCCAAATTGTGTTTACGATTTGTCATTTCATACGGAAGTCCTAGGCTCTATAGCTGTCCGTGGCAATTTTAACTCACAGTTCTAGAGGTTGGGAAGTCTAAGAGCATGGCACAGACATCTGCTTGGCCTCTGGTGAGAGCTTAGTACTACCTCAACTCATGGCAGACAGCAGAAGGGAAGTGGATGCAAGTAAAAAAGAAGGGGCTGAACTGCTTTAATAGTTAACCCATTCGTAAGAGAAAGTATTAATCCATTCCTGAGGGTTCTGCCCCTAGGTCCTGAGTACCTCCCACAAGGCCCTATTTCACAATACTGCCACACTGGTGACTAAGCCTTACCTTGAATTTTGGTGAGGACATACCATATTCAGACCAGTCAGATGGGTACATAAAGCCAACCAAAGTAATTGTATGTTTTTTATTACTTAAATTTGAAATCCCATTTTATAAGACGGAGTAATGTGTAAATCCATCTATCACAGCTGTAGGAATTTCCTGGCAATTTCCTGGCAGGTATAGGCTATAAGAATTCATAATAATAAGGGACTTTGTTACAAACAACAATAACAATGATAGTAATGATAATGATTATAGCTAACATTTATTAAATATTTACAAGGAAAAGGCAGTATTCCAAGGAATTTATATGTATGCAAATTACTATTGTTAAAATATAATATATAGTTAAGTATGAATATATTTCGTGTTAGAGTAAATAGGAAAAAAGGAAGAGAGCAGCAAATTGATGTGGCTGATAAATAGGATAAATTGAATCGATAAATATTGTCCTTTGTTATTTTCATATAATCAGGATAATATGTGTGTGCTGTGCACTGTGGGAAATGAATAATGTGACTGTTTTATATACAATGGAAAGTTGTTAATTAACATATTCTAGAAAATAAAAATAAATTGGGTTTGTAGAGGAATATTTGGGGAGTGTGATGTGGAACTATTCCAAGTAGAACACCAGCTTGAATTTTTTTTTTTAAATATCTATACCCATACAACAGCCTCATAGATTTTAAAACATGTCTGCAGTTTTCCTACCTTGGCTGTGGAGTACTGCACTCAGTGAAAATCTTAGGTATCAGCATTTGACTTCAGATGTCATCCACGCAGGTCAAACATCTTTTATTAGGAATCCTGTTTTATCATTCATCCTTTCAGAAGATTGTAGCCCTCCCTCCCCAGTTTTCAAAGTTTTATCTATTCTCCATGAGTTCACCTTTTCCTCTCCTTTATTTTACTTTTTTGGAATCAGTTAATCAGAGTTACAGTCTGGAATGTGTGTGTCATATTATGTATGTTATCTTATGACAACACCGGTACTTCCACAGAATACTTTCTGAGTTGGCATGGTTATGGGAGAGTTGGTCATGGGGTTACCAATAAGGTTGTCAGAAAGAAACAGAAGGTCCTGATAGAAATGCTGAGATAAGTGACACCATGAAGAAAAAGGGTCTTTAGGGTGACAGAACCAAGATGAGCAACCAGAAACCTCCGGATAGTGATTTTGGCAGAGTGTTGTGTCCAACATAAAGAAACTGGAACCCAATAGAGAGAGAAGTTTACAAAATGGCTAGA